>FIZU01024682.1:0-19327 GCA_900064475.1 Pseudococcus longispinus
CGGCGGCATCTTCCCCCGCGTACCGCTCGGCGGCATCTCCTACCAATTCTGGGTGAACGATCCGGTCGTGTAAAAACACCAAGTCAAAAAAAAATTTGCCCTCCCGACTCGGAAATCATTCAACGTAGACGAGTGTAACGAAGGCGTCCGACGGTACCCGAACCGAAAAAGTGGAGTTCTATTTAACGATTAGTCTTTTCTAAACCTTTTGGTATCGGTATTTCGGTATTTTCCTTTAAAAACAAACGGTTTTTGCGGTATCGGTATTTCGGTATTGATTCGGTACCCAAGCCTGGCCAGTGAGCCAGTGACTATTAATTTAATAAAAATTAAATAAAAATAATACCTACCAATATTATCCAAAACAAAGATCCTGAATTTTAATTTTTTATGGTTATTAATTTCGTAGAAAATTTTGAAAATATTTTCAATGTCTCAGTCATTATTCAGTGGACATTTTCCAAGGTTTCTATGTCTCCACGTTTTGGCTTTCAAGTTTTCTGTCTGGGATATTTATCAAATGTATTGATGTTTAATTAAATTAATAATTACTAATATTTCAGGTTTCACCATTGGAAAAAAATTCTAAATATTTAAAAATCAAATTTTGCATGATTTCGAAGTGACAGATGACGTTTTAAAAAATGACAAAGCTGGTATATTTGTATTTTGGTGGGTTGTGTTTTATTACATAAAGCTCTTTAGGTAATTAGTAGTTTAGTCAACTAGTGAGATAAAGTGATTTTTGACGAATTTTGAGGTTTATTCATGGGTTTATTGCCCGAGCGAAGCGAGGGAAATAAATCAAAATCGTTAAAAACCCCTTATTTCACTGGTTGGATAATATATTTTTCGTTAACGAGGGAGAAAAACAAAAGAGTAGCACTGACTTTTACTCACGGTTAACGAAAATAGAATTTATCCGACCTCTGCCGGCCCTCAAAAGGACGGAAATGCTGTTATTTGATTTCAAATTACAGTCAAACTGTATTATAATTCAGAAGTGGTACCTAATAGTGTTCACCTTATCTTGTTATTTTTTAATATGAATAAAGATAATTAACCTTCTATCCAATTGTGATTATTTCTCAGCTGAGCACTGTCACTGATACCTATAGAATTATTTTTATTTTTTGTTATAGTTTTTTCTCGTAAAAATGGGTAAATTTTCCACGTTCATGTTCGTTGTTAAAAGGCTTTTATTAACTTTTATGTCTCCCACATTTTCCTCTTCTTTATCAATGTTACCTAATATACTACTAATTAACGCAATAACACGCGCCCTATAATGAAAATATTCAATGTTAGACCAGTCTCGATGCACAACCGTCTAACCGTAACCCCGATAGAGAAGTCCAAGTTCGACTGAAATGAAAATGGCTGTGTACTACCTAGTTGATAACCATACATACCATTTACATATGGCACCATATGGCACCGATAAACTTAATGTATTTACATAGAAAAAAAATTTACGTTAAAACGTAATCTACACTACTGGAGTTTTGAGAACTCCACCATCATGCACCACACAGCACTCTTTATCGTATTTTTCGATGCCTTGAGAAGATAACGCATTGTTAAAAGTTGTATCAGTCGTCAGTTCCGGTGGGTCGTCATATTTTATTCGTTAATTGCAGTGTAGGTACTCATTAATGTTTTTTTTTTTATCGATTTTCAATTTATTTTTTCGCCAGAAAACGTGGTTTGAAACCTATCGCTACTTTTCAGGAATTGGTAAATTTCTATCACACAATTCGACTTCGTTGATATAGTTGATTTCTAGTTTATTGTGTTTTTTTTCTCCCCCACATTGTCAATTCGTCACATTACATTTGTTTGCTGCTGCTGTCGCCTATCCTTCGTTACCCTTCGGACTCGTCTTTTCTATTTGTTATCTTTGAAGGGAGAGACAAAAACATGTGTAAAGAATAAGATTTATCAAACCATAGCATTGTGAATAGAAAAAAAGTGGTTTAGGTTTAGGGGAGTTGGTACCTAGGAAAATTACACGAAATTAATAGAGTATTTATTTAGTTGGACTTCTTTTTCGTCACTAAAAATCTTATTATACTAAAATTATTTTCAATTTTCATAATTCTACGTTTTCTTTCTTACGAGCGAAGGTTTACATTGCGGTGATAGTGATTCTATTTCAGTTTCAGTTTTTCGTCTCGATCGTGTTGTGGCTGTTCACCTGTAGTCCGTTTTATGAGTTGATCTATTGAGAAGCTCGATGATTTTTATGTTCATGTATGTAAAGTACATATAATTATTTTTGAGTACGTAAAATATCTATGTTTTATTGTTATCAGTAATTGTTACGAGGTAATTATGAATACTATGAATTAGGATGTTTCGATTTCGACGAATGTTATAATTTCAACGCGTTCCGGCGATATTTGATTACATCTAAATGTTGCCATGACTTTGTTCTCCTTCATTCGTGGCATGTAAATAGTTATCGTACTATAAAACACATTTATGATATTCTGGCTGTATTTTTTGAACTGATATTAAAATGCTGAACATCAATACAAGGGTGATCTATTAGGATGTTTTAATCGTGATGTAAATTTTGATTTCGCAATGACTGGCCGTTGGAACGTTATCATTTTGATAACGATAGTAGTTTTTACCAGGGTGTAACCACGCTTTTACTCATTGTCGTAAAATTATCTACTTTTCGTGCTGATTACAGTTCTCAACAACTTATTAAAATGGTACATTGTTGTGTTCGTATAGTCCTAGTAAGTAATCACCTTTATTGCCAATCAATAATTCATTATTCGAGATCGAAACTGTGATATTCTGATTCATTTCTTCGAACTTTTGATATAGTGGTTATTATATCATAGATGTAAAATAATTTCCAGTCAGCTATACCTTGTATATAAAACTGATGAAATAGTGTAAACCACTGACGACAGTGTAACGTTGATGGTATGCGTCATACGTTTACGCGACATATGACACTATTTTACTAATCGTAAGCAATTCGTTAGAATGGTTTTCAATATCATTCATCTTACATACCGGTCAACGGAAGTGGACTAATGAAATTATTTTTTCTGTGTTCGCAGGCGATGAATTTATAGTCCATCTTTCGCCAGCTGATCACCTCTACAACATTTTTATCAGTCAATTGTTCGTGGTATTCAAAGACTCGAAATAATTAAGCAACATGATTCCAGCCGCGAAGCCGAAATTTTTCGAAGCGTCGATTTATAAACTGTACGTGAGTCCGGTGTCATCTTACGATAAAACCACGTTAACAGAATTATTCTCGGAATACGCCGAAGTAGCCGACGTATACATGTCGCCGCCGAACGATGCCGGTTTCAAATGGGCTTTCGTTTATTTTGCAACCGAACAAGGTTTAGTAGAAACGATTCGTAAAATTGAGGAAAAGAATATATACAATTTCAAACTAAGCCGCGCTAAGCCTAAACCGTTTCTACCGCCTGGGCCTGCTGCTCCTGTCCTTACTAATATACCTTTTGCTGCGAAAATGATGAACGGCGTCGGCCAACCGAACGGAGTATCGTACGAAGCCCCACCGAACTGTGTTAATTGCAAAAAGTTGACTTTTCAACAATGTGGTTCGTGTAGGAATCCGTTCTGTTCGAAAGAATGTACGCTTGATGGATGGAGATTTCATACCAGTTCATGTGTCAAAGTGGCAGAATTGATAAAAATAAACGAGTCAAACGGAGTTCAGGGTAATGCTCTCACACCGACCGTTGTTAATTTTATGAAAGATTGTAAATATGCTAAAAAGAAATTCACTTCGGATGAATTCGCCGATGCTTGCAACTATAGAGGATTTCATAATGTTTCGTCCCCAGCACCTGTAGAAAATCCAACGGTAGACGACTACGATAATGTACCTTTACCCAGTAAACAACCGCAATCTGTTAATGATAATGGTAAAAGAGTTCCATCGTTTCGTAAGCCATCGCAGCCTATTTCAGAAGACGAAGAAGCAGATCCGTGGGGCTTGACTAATAATAAACAATCGATTAGAACACCTCATAAAAAGCACACCAAACGTAACTCAGCCGCACCTTCGAAACAGCACCGAAAATATTCTACTGAAAACGAAGACAACGATGAAAATATCAAAGAAAAAACCCCATCGACAGCGTATCCGAAAAAACACATACAAAATGCCGAAACCGTAGACAATGCGGCTCAAAACGGTTATCGTGCCGGTGATAGACGTGTCGATTTCAAAAAAAAAATTTTCAACGAATCTAAACGTTCGATTAAGAGCGAAGAAAATAGAATCAGTTCTCATTCATCCACAACTGACTTGGAATTGAAACCCAAAGATTCTGTGAAAGTTGTCGTTGGTTCAATTATGGGTAAGAAACTGATTTACGCTGCCAATCCCGATAAAATGGTTGAAGTATTGCAAACAATACGGGATTGTTCCAACACCGCTCCTACATTGAAGAACGTCGAAATAAACACTCTTTGTTTAGCATCTTACGATGGAGATTGGTATCGTGCCAGAGTCCTTGCTACTAATCCGATTGAAGTGGAGTACATTGATTACGGTAACAGAGAATTGTGCGAAATTAAAAATCTTAAAAAATTGCCCGAATCGTTGCAGAAATATAAACCGTTAGCAACCAAAATGCAATTGAAAGAAGGCGATGTCCAAGAATACGAAATTGAAGAAAACAAAGAAATTGACATTTGTGTGGAGAAATTCGACTCAGTCAATGATGTTTGGATTGTCGACGTATTATATTAATTCAACGTTATGATTTTTCGACGCGATTCAATTTTGATTTTTTTTCAACTATTGTTACTCGCATGATTGAAGTGATATACGTAAACATGACTATGTTTATAGAATTGCGTGCGTGGTGTCGTTTTTTTTTACTTTTTTGATGATATTTTAAGTTTATGGTATGCTATGTAACGATTGCCCAAGTTTTATTTTTGTTTGAAACTTATTCATTGATTAATTAAGTTACTGCGCGTATCATTGTTTCGCAGTTACTATTGTATTTTTCAAAGCTTGTAAATTCAAATTACGTTGATTCGTGTATTACTGATGTAAGTATTGATTAACGATTAAATTTTGTTATCCGTTTGATCAAAATATAACGCTCGAATGAGGGAAAACGTTCCTTACCAAGTTTACATTTTTACTTTATTCATTATTTATATTGAGAATCTGCTGCTGGAGTAGTATTGAATAGTAATGATTTTCTTCTTCTCTTTTCTATTTCGTACAATCACTCAAGTTCAAGTTTTCATGTATTATTGAACTTTTTAAATGATCATCTTGCATAAGAAATAAAATAATTTTAGAAATTGAAGATTGGTTCTTGAATCAATGTTGCACTGTGTAAGGTTACCGTCAACTGTGTCGTAAAACATTGTTCTGTTTTTGTGTGGAACTGTCTTGAAAGAATGAAGATCTAATTTATTCATTTTATATTACAATTTGAGAAGAAATGAAATAGATATGTTTTAAAAAAATTGAATACAACGAAGTCGAACAAAATTAATCGTGAACCGTGTCAAGAATAAACAAGTAAAATTTTTGTTTTTTTTAAATTTTGTGTCTGATGGTTGTTGTTGTTCGTTCGGTTTGATCGCTTTCAGTAATGAAAATTTTGTACATGTGATAGTATTAATTTCTAATTAATGAAGAGACAAAATACTAGAATTGAGCAATATAACACAAGATTAGCGAGAAAGAAACTGAACGAGATGAATTTTTCTTCCAATTTAGTAAGTTTCTTATCAGTTTCTTATTATAGCATTAATATACATTACAATGATATACTAGGCAATTCTGAAAAAATTACTTCGATAAATCGTTGTTTGATAGAGTAGTATTGACTTGACTCTTTTTCTGGATTGTCATAATTCGAATAAAACTTTGAATATCGGTGTAAAACTGTTGAAGCTTCGAAGCATTCAACTGGTGGTTGTTGAGCTTCCCTTCATTCTCAGCATTCTACTATCATTATCTTTACACTCAGTAACTATTTTTTACCTTTTGTACGTACTTACACCTAGTGAAGACTCATTCAAATATTTTTTGTTCGTAGGTGTTTGGTTTGTGTGATAAAGCACACTATCACAATTTGCTGAACAAAAATGTTGTTCTATCATCGTTACCGGAATCGATGCAAGCGAGTCAGTTCGATAAGACGTTTCTGACCTCAGTGCCGATCAATTGTCAATTGTGTTTTCTCAAAGAATGTCCTTGCGATTTACCTAGCACAAGTTCCAACGGCACTCAGTCGTTCCAAGAACAAAATCAATCGAATTCGATAGCCGGAAATAGCGATCAAAGCGAATTCATTGCTAATATGCTTAGCAAAGCGCTGGAAGAAAAGCTATTCAGCACGATTCAAAAGAAGCAAACTGAATTGTTGGATAATTTCAAGAAAGAAACCAACAATATTATTAAAGATTTCAAAGCTCTGTACGGTGATCTCAAATGGGAAGTGCATTCTATCAATTCGTCAGTTGCTGCGCATCGCATTCAAATGCAAAAATTCACCGAACAAGTCGAAGAATTGGAACAAAGAGTTCAAGAATTATTGCCGGAATCGCAATCCAGCGATAACTCAGATGCCTCGAGTACGGAAAGCGAAGAAAGCGAAGATATTCTTGCAGAAATTGAAGCTATTAAACAGTCTGACCGGACGTTCATGGATTATCGTCCATTAACCGGTCAGTACTGGGAAGTCGATAAACCGGTGATGTTTCAGATTACGATATGCGATATGACTCTAAATGCTATTTATGATCCGCGAGTAGCCAAATCCATCATGTCCGATGATATTTTATATTCCGATGATGAAACTGATGAATTGGAATACGATAAAGTTTTTTATGTACCATGGTGGTTTCCAAAATTACAAACGTGTCGTGATGAAGGCTCAGTGGACGTGTTAATTAATACGTATCATTCGCATACTATTAACGTTGCCCTTAATCCATTATGGAACAAGACAGTCGTGTTGGGATTCAATTTTGGTCAAAAATTCATCGACAACGTTAACGAAGATAATGGCATTATTTCATTGAGAGATGATTCCGGTACTTCCTATGATCTTAATTTTGAGTATTATAATTGAATAAAGAAAAATATAACCGAAATCGTTTTATAGAAGCGTAGATGTATTCGTTTTTTGCTATTTTTAAAGAAATATTCCCATTTTCTAAGTTTTATTATGATTTTTCTCATTTATCTATTCTATTATTATATTTTGTTATATTGAACTGTTACCTTATACGATTATCCATTATTCAATAATGTAATGTTATTTTTAAAGATAGAAGAATTTGTTTTCTTAGGATTTTCCATGATTTTTTAAAACTTATTTGTATTAGTCAAAGTTTGTATTACATTATTTTCGTAATAAAGCAAAAAATTGTTGTTTGATTGATGATTTTTATTTGTGAAGTGAATTTAATCGAACAGAGTTTTGGATTCTATCATTCCAACGAAAATATTTTTTGAAATGAAGAAATAAAAAGCAATGAATATTGAACAGTGAACAAAATGAGGTAATTTTTATATTGAAAAATTTATTCATTCTTCATTTTATGCAAAATCAAAAATCTTGATTCGGTTATTCGCTAAATTAAAAAAAAAAATCCTGAATTATTTTTCAAGCAAACAGCGCCATCTAGTTATTTTTTCAAATTGAGATGAAGTTGTTCATCCAGTTTTATAAAATGAAGTCTATGGTGTTCGTCTTCCTTCTCCCTTTCTTCTTTCCTTCCTTTGAAAGCTTGATGTGTTTGGATTGTGAACTTTTCTTTCTGAAAGTTTATATTATTGATAATATAAACGTCGATTTACCGGCCAAAAACACGAATTGATTGTATTTTGTCTAGAATAACATGTTGTAAAAATTGAAATTTAGTCGTCCATCAATTTACGATCTCCAGACAATTCCTCATCCTCAAAATGGTTGAAGTAAGTTGAATTACACTTTGTAAGAAAAATCATAATTCCTTATCCTTTCATTACCGTATTGTTTCGCAGGAAGTACATAGACATACCGTTCACACATTAGTGTTTCGATCTTTAAAAAGAACTCACGACATGTTCGTCGCCAATAGAAAAATATTACCGCCGTTAGATGAAGAAGCGTAAGTGTAATCACCCGGTTTTCATCAGGTTGCTAATTTCGTTTGTCAAATTTTCCCATCTTTGTTTATTTGTACAGAGAAAAAATTAAGATGAAAATCAAAGCAAGAGATCAATATGGCGATATCGTAGCTAAAGTAGGTAACTATAAATCATCGAAGAAGAATGAAATAGAAATCAAATCAACCGACGATGAAGCTCATTCCGGTATGTGTATTTATTTTACGGTACAATATATTACTCGATGTCCTATTTATTCACATTTCGATTGCACAGATCCGGAATCAGATAGTTCAAACGCATTGGTACCTGTACCGGAAGAATCCTTTACTCCAAGTACAGCTGTCGTACCGATTCAGCAAAGAAAAACTCTATCTTTACCAAAGCCCAAGTGGCATCCTCCTTGGAAATTGTACAGAGTTATTTCCGGGCATTTGGGTTGGGTCAGATGCGTCGCTGTTGAACCTGGAAACGAATGGTTTGCCACCGGTTCAGCCGATCGCGTTATTAAAGTAAGTAGTTTTCATTTTAAAATTTCCTACGTCTCTCTATTCAAATTGAGTCTAATTTTGATAATTTTTCATCATTCTAGGTATGGGAAATGAGTACCGGTAAATTGAAAGTTTCTTTAACTGGACATGTTAGCAGTGTAAGAGGACTCGCAGTTAGTAAACGACATCCGTACTTGTTCAGTTGTGGTGAAGATAAACAAGTCAAATGCTGGGATTTAGAATACAATAAAGTAATTTTTTTTCAATTTGAAATACGTATTATAATGAAAATTTTAATTAACGGCGTCTTTTATTTAGGTAATTCGACACTACCATGGTCATTTAAGCGCTGTGTATTCTTTAGCGTTGCACCCGTCATTAGATATATTATTAACAGCTGGACGAGATGCAACGGCTCGTGTATGGGATATGCGAACTAAAGCCAACGTTCACACTTTGACTGGACATACTTATACCGTTGCTAGTGTTATAGCTCAAGATTGCGAGCCACAAGTAATAATATTTAACTGAGCTTACTTATCTATTTGTTAATTATTTCTACTAAAAAACTACAATTTTAGGTAATAACGGGCTCCCACGATTGCACAATTAGATTATGGGATTTGGCCGCTGGCCGGTCCATAACAACGTTGACCCATCACAAAAAGTCTGTCCGATCAGTGATATTCCATCCTAATTTGTACGTACTTATACTAACGTTCTAATCTTACATTGGTATTAGTTTTTCTTTTGATTACTCATTTCCTATACGGATTTATATTTTCAGGTACATGTTTGCTAGCGCTAGCTCAGATAATATTAAACAATGGAAATGTCCCGAAGGGAAATTCGTTCAGAATTTATTCGGTCATAATGCTATTATAAATTGTTTAGCCATAAATGGAGATGGTGTAATGGTGTCAGGGGGAGATAATGGCACTATTCACTGTTGGGATTGGCGAACAGGGTATAACTTCCAAAGATTACAGGTAAATAATCAATAATACGATTTGATTTGAAAACGATTTTTTTCTTCATATAATTTATTTTATTAAGGCACCCGTTCAACCTGGATCTATGGATTCCGAATCCGGCATATCGGCTATGTGTTTCGACCAAAGTGGTACCAGATTGATAACAGCTGAAGCTGATAAAACAATCAAAGTGTATAGAGAAGATGAAACTGCGGTAAGCAGTGTTTTATGATCGTTACTTTTAAGAATAAAAATTACTTTTGTGATTTTTTTCTCTTTGCATAATTTTTTCGTCGTTATCGATTACCGATGAATTTGATTTTCATTTGAAAAACTATTTGATTAATTTTCTTAATTGATATTCCATTTTATCGTGATTCTAGACTGAGGAAACTCATCCTGTACTTTGGCGACCGGATTTATTGAACTCGAACCGTAGATATTGATTACTTCGCCGATTAATGTTCAAGATTGTTACTGATGCGTGAGTGAAGTATCATTTTTTTCACCTGTTGTAATTTTTGATGTAATTCATGTCTTTTTGACCGATCAGTAATGTTTACTGTCCATGATACTGACTAAGGAATGAAGAATGTATTCGTTATCCTTCTTTGAAACTTATAACGATACGAATGTGTATCCTTATCCTTCCAAATTCCAATTACAAACGATTCTGTGCCCATTATCAAGTATCATTCGGTCATGTTGAGTAAATATATTGTTTTGTATTGTGTGTACGAATTGTGATTATATTGTTGATTATAACTTGAAAGGAAAATGATAGAACCAATCATTTCGCTCAGGCACCGAAGCTTTTTATACGTTTTTAATACCTTTGATTCCTGTGTCAAAGTACAAGATAATGAAATGAAAAAGTATTTTGATCATTAATGTCAAACTCGCAAATCGCTCGTTTGAATCACTAAACGTGGTTAGATAGTTATGCGATTTTTCAAAATGATAATTGTGATCAAAATGTGTTAGCTCTAAAGGCTGTAAAAGTTTTACATTCGTTTGAACTGGCTAGTAATACATCTCCGATTTGCTGCAAAATAAGACATGGAGTAGTTTTTCTCTTGAAATGGAAGGGAAGAGTAACCAGAGATCTGAACAACTAGCTGCTGCAAAAACGAAATTATTGAACTTGAAACAAAATTTAAAATAATTACCTAAGTTGACGAAATCATGTCTGACGCTGTGAAGTCGTGAATTCGAGACTTATTGCCGATCTAGATGGAAGCACTCAATTCTTTAAAATCAGTGTTATTTTTCAACGCAAAAATTCTAAAGGCAATCTTAATTCCTCAATTTTAAAAATTTATAATCCTTTGAACTTGAGAAAATACAAACAAATAGCAATTTGAGCCAATCTCATTCCTTTATTTCAAGGATAAACCAATCATGATGAAGAATCGCTAGGTTTGTTTGTATTTTCTCTATTGCAACAGACTATAGGTTATTTTTACTCAACACATTAGGTACTGAGTCACAATTTACACAAATCGCGTATCTATCAATTTCGTGGTTGCCAAAAGTAGTATGTCCAAAAAAATTGGAAATACCACATTTTGCAGATTTCCAAATAAAATTGGTACTAATTTCAATTTTTTCTTTCCAATTGATGATTTTTGAAAGTTCTAAACAGAAATCTGGAATCAGATCCGATTTCGTAAACACTTTTCACGAATTTGGAATAAATTTTACACCATCTCAGATCTCGCGTTCTCATAGCTACCGAAAGAAATTTCGTTTCAATTTTCACACTCGAGTTTTGGCTTAAATGCACGAATCACATTATTTTGTAAATATTCACCTAAACGTCATTTTAAACGATCCTATCTTTACACGCGTGAAAAAAAAATATTAAAAAAAACGTATATTAAAAGATCATTACAAAAAAAAGAGAGAGGTATTATTAACGAAAACAATGTAAAAGATTATCATATAATCTACACGTAAAAATACACCAATATTAATTGTCCTCGAATTACACATCGGAATAATTACCATAGCTGTCATCGAAACTTTTCAACAGTCAACTCCGTCTCATCTTTTGGAATGTGCAAAAAAATGCCATATAGTTACTTTACAACATTCATGTACACCATAAAATAATACAAAAATTAAAAAAAAAAAACTCTACCATAATGTTACAAAACATTCGAGTAATTTGAAAGTACAGCAAAGTTGCCCTGTAATACTGTTCAATAAAAAAAAATGAAATATAAAGAACACCATAACATGAATTAATTCAGACTAACGATAAACGAGAAGAAAAAGAAAAAGAATCGTTATGAAAAGGAAAATAAAAAAAAACAAAATAATAAAAACAAAACACAACACAACTAATGTAACAATTAAATGTAAAATAACAATATCACAACGGAGTAAATATTTTTCTAATTAACAACACACTAAAGCGTAACACTATTTTAATGTTTGACAAAATGACCACATTTCGATGATTTGCAACCGTTAAGAAATGTCTTTCTTATCTTTTTATTTTTTTGAAAAAAATTCTATTTTTTCTAAAATTTAATTACCGAAAAAAACAAATAGGTGAACAAAAAACACTTAGGTCAGAGAGCTGAATTTTTTCAAAACAAATGCTCGTTATTTCTAAAGGCTTCGTCTTTTTACCAACAAAAAAAAATCGCCGAAGAAAAATAAATAAAAAAAACTCGTTAAAAATGCGTAAAAATAGTTAAAAATACACAAATGCATAATATTGAGCTAATTGTAAAAAAATTAGAAATTAAAACAAAAATGCATCTCGTCCGATGAAATTGTTCACTTTGTAAATGCACATGCAAGGCTATCATTTTTTTTCATTAATAACGACGTCGATATTCAATAGGGTATTTCGAGTTTTGAGGAAAAATCTCATAGTATACCCAAATGCCTTGTATTTGGTGGGGTGTGACGTCATCATCCAGTACTAATTATTAGCTGTCTATAATTTTGTGTTAATAATTGGTATTTTGAAAACTTTATTAACAAAAAATTATAAAAAGCCAATAATTAGTACTGGATGATGACGTCACACCCCACCAAATACAAGGCATTTGAGTATACTGTGAGATTTTCCCTCAAAACTCGAAATGCTCTATATAAAAATTAATAACATTCAAAAAGTAAAAAAAAAAATATACGATGAGCGAATCGAGACAATGGTAATAAGCGAAAATTTTTCTTTATATACATTTTATCTTCTTATAATTTGCAACAATAGCCTTGCAATACTGTACACTACTCACACACACACAAACGCATAAAAAAATACAAAATATAAAATCTTGGTTAAGTAAATTAAATTTACTCAGACTTAAAAATATTATTGGTTGGAACAATGGCGGTTGAACCGTTTTTTATTATTTACTCGTTTTTTTCGGGTTAATTACGTAATAATTATTAACAAAAGAAAAAAAATACAAAAGAAGCGTATCAAAAGTCATAATTTAAATTTGTTCTGAACAGAATTTGATGTTTAAAACGTCTTGCGAAGTGTTGCAGTCTCTAAGCGACCAGCCATTAATAAATAATTATCGTCGCCGATTGGAGCTTGCCTGATAAAACAGAAAAAATAAAAATAAAATATTGAAATCGATCACGTTGATTATATTTAGTAGAAATTAAACGTGTTTTATTCTGTTTGAAATCGATGTAACCCCCTTCCCAACACTCATTACTTAATCCTGAGATTTTATTTCAAACCAAGCAAATTGACGGAGAAGAGCTTTTCTCAATTTTTTGTTGAAAATAGAAAATAGTCTTCAAAAAATTCTAGTCCCTAACCCAAGGCATACAACTAAAACTTGAAAAATCGACAGAAGCGAGCAAGACTACCGCCAAAACATAAAAACACGTGAAAAATCAGAAAAACATTTCAAACTACGTACTTGCTGCCGTATTTCGTTTCCCTGGCGATCGTCCTCAGCACAGCTCTTTGTTCTTGATCGATAGTGTAGGCGATATTCTTCAACGAATTCAAAGTAACCATCGCCGATTGAACGTCTTCGATGACAGAAGTTGGCAGTAAATGTCTATCGTTGTTATAAGCAGCTTGACATTCGCAGGCTCCTGCAAAAAAAGCCACAAGAAATTCGAAACAAGTTAGTACGAAAAAATCAAACAAGGAGTTCGATGAGTGCAAAAAATACTTACTTAACACGTTATCAATTCGATCCATATGGGAACAGGTTAACGTATGTAATCTAGAAAGTTCTCTATCTATATCGATATTATTTATATGAACACCTTCTAACGGTTTGGTCACTTTGGCGCATCCTATGCTATTCTCATTACGCGATTTGCAGCTGCACAAGGGCAAAAAATAAACGTATTTAATAAATTATTCTCGACGATTCTTCTTCGAAAGCAAAAAGCTGTCTCGAGAAAAGAATTCTTACCAAAGCCACGTCCTCTTGATGAACGCTGACGGATGATACTGGGCCAGATGTTTGTCATTCGATAAACACATTTTGGTCAGTAAATCCATCCATTCTTTTTCTTCAACACAGTTATTAGCCTGAACAAAATAAACATATTATTAAAAAATGGACCCCAAAAACAAATTAAAACCAACTTTCATCAAGATCAACATACCTGAACGTATAATATTCTTTCAGGTTGAATAATTTGCAGCATATTACTTCTTTTGAATGAATCGTAACTAACTCGTTCGATAGCTAAGACATCAGTCAAGGGAACCTGGTATAGAATTTCTTTGCCTGCGAAGCAACAAAACACATGGTAAATTTTTGTATCAACGAATCAATGCAAAATTTACAAAGACATAAAATGTTTTTCAAACTTTGACCAATGCTCGTCAATTTTCACTGGATGAAAAAACAGAGTTTGAAACATCGTTCTATGTACAAAAGTATCCAAAAAATCAAAAACTTTTTTTTTAGAAATCCAAATGATTGAAAACTGAAAATCCCAAAAAAAGCTTCAAACAAAATTTGTGGAGTATTGAAAACTGAATTTTTCGTTTCAATTTTTTTCTCTATCTAGCACCCAAGAGGAATTACGTATGAAGTTCGAATGATTTTCCAAATTTTAAAGAAAATCACACCTTTTCAGTAATAGATGGAAAAAAATGTCTTTTTCAATTATCTGCAACTTCTGTTTCACACTTTTTTTCGTATTGTGAATTTTCATGTCAACATAATTTTTTTAGGACACCTGGGTGAAAAAAATCACCAAAATTAACGATACGAAAAAAATTCCGAACCAAAGTTGTACTGAATTAAAAACTTATCATCTTTCACCCTAATTTTTTAGAAATGAATTATCTCAATTTTTCACAGAATTATTGGTAACTGGGTTGAGATTTGGGTACCTCTGCACAATTTCAAAAATGTAAGCATGCCTTATAAAAAACCGCCTCAATATTTTGTATTGTTTGTAATAGTGCTGTCAATTAGGTATAAGATAATCGTACAAGAATTTAGTTGATTAATCGATCAATCTAGGTAATCGATTTAATTGAAAAACTGTAATAGAACTTGAATTGTGATAAAAAAAAGTAGTAAGATGTTGTAAAAATCAATTGAAATTTCATAAAAATTGATAGAAATAATTTCAAAACTCGGACAAATCAGTAAAATGTCGAAAAAAATTATTGAAAAATATTAAATTTAAAAAATATAATCATCGAATTTGATTAGAATCGTATTCCATTAAATTTGAAGAAATCGAATAATCGATTATTTTTTTGTAATCGACAGCATTTATCCATAATCAGATTATAATCCCCTTTTCTCATTTGAATTTCAAAAAAAAAAAAACGTTTCATGATTGTTTGTACACCTTCTACATCAGAACAATATTTTTTGCAGCATGCATCATCAAAAGCATTAGTCATGAGACAGAGTCAGCTTGATTTCTTCATCTGATAAAAAATCGACGAGCACCGGTCAGCACTTTAAAGAGGGGTAGTAATTACCTTTGTATTTTGAATACGATAAGCTTTCGGTGGTAAGTTTGAAATACCTTTGGCGGAAACTTTTTCGACGGAATCGTCTTCTGTTTTGAGCTCTCTTCACTAAATTCCTATAGAACAAGTAAAATAAAAATAATTAAAATACAAGCTGAAATAAATTTTCAAAAAATAAAAAAATAATAATAAAATAAAATCTATTCAGCTCGGATTCAATTTATTAAATTCGCAACAATTTCGGAGAAAATTTCTCGACAAAAGCGTTCAAAATTGAACAAACAAATCGCAATTTCCACACAATTCGACCAAAATCATTCGATTTCCGGTCAACTTACCCCATAACACATCAAAGGCTTGCGTGCAAGAAGAAAATAATACAAATCACCGATTTTTCTACATCATTACTTAAAAAAGTAAATAAATCTATTAAAACTTACCCTTCTTTTAGAACAACCGGTTTATCTGATGCACTACGTATGGGAGCCGACGACGCTGAGATTATCTCCAAGAACTACAAATTTAAAAAACGATTAAAAATTTCGTACAAAAAACCAAGTTAAAATATTCCACAAATATACTTTACCTGTTTGACAGCGGTAACGTGCGTCTCGTCGTAAAAAGTTTGATACATCGACGACATGTATTCTTCTTTGCAAGATACGGTTTTAGCGCAAACCACATTGCCTAAGCTTTGGATAGTTTTAGAGATCAGGGTCAATGTTCGATTTGTTTGAGTATTCTGCAAACAAAACAAAAAAATTAGCAATAAAATAAAATATCCTTCGAGTGTGTATCGTTAATTCGTAAGCTTACAATTTGTTCGGTGGTTAATCCGAATAATTTCGGTCCTAAAATAGCTGGTGCGAAAAATCAAAAAAAAATAAAACCGGATATCACAGAATAACGAATTTCTTTATTTTCTGCAACAAAAAAAAAAAACAAAAACCCATTAAAAATCCACGTACGAATAACCCAACACGTAGTACAAATCGTACACAAACCTGGAAAAAATAAAATAGCAATTTCTTTGAGATCATGAAACAGTTGGCACATAACAGAAGGACACTGCAAAGCGGACGTCGTAATTGCTTTAAAAATATCCTCAACGTAAATCTGTTCGCAAACATGAAAAAAAAGAAATCCAATATTACCAAATTACCGAATAAAAAACAGATAAAATTCGCTATAAATACTCTCGCAATAATTTCGACGATCGAAGGAGAAACTTATCTCGAATCATTCGGGTATACTCCACTTACCTTTAAATTATATAAATTCTGATGTATGACGGTTTTATCCTTCACTCTGGACGGATCAATTTCGCAAGGTTTACGTTCAGCTAGAATACGTTCGATGGACGGACGAAGGGTTTCGTGCAAGTAGTTCAAGCCGACGAATCGCATCGCGTCGTCCATTAATTTCGAGACCAAAGTGTTACCGCGAAAAATCGTATTTGCATCTCTGCGAAAAAAACAAACAAAAAAATTAAAAATTGATAAATGCCTCGGTTCATTCAAATTCTGTAAAATTCAGAATTTAATAGGAAATTTTATCAAGTTGAAATTCAATTTTTTCCACATCACAGAAGCTTAATACAGGGAGAAAGGAAATTCCCAAATCAAAATTTAGGACTTTGACAGAATTTTGAAAAATCTTCGGCATGATGTTTTTCAAGGCCCTCTCCTCCTCCTCCTTCTCCTCTTCCAAGACCCAAAGAGGCTAATTTCAATTTTTACACAAATTCTCAAATTAAAAAAATAAAGTAGAACACAAAACGAACAAGATCAATGAAAACGTTTTTTGAACGAATCAATAAGGTTTACAAATAGAAAAAAATCTTTTTTTTTCACTTCAAACGATTATTTTATTGCAAAAAAATGATTTTTTTACGAATTTTGAACGAAAAATGCAGCACTTTTTCGATTTTAAGCACTGGTTCGTCAAATAAAAGACGTTTTCAGCTCTACCTTGCAGAAAGGAGCTGACAATCCTTTAAAAACTTCATCACCAGATTTAATTTCTGCACGATACTAATCCTACTTCTCTTCCCCACTCTTTTCAACTGAAAAATCCCAATAAAATAAATTCTACGCGATTTAATAACCTCAAAAACAACGATAATTTCTCTTCAATAACCCACCCACTTCTTAGTATTCGCGGTAGTCGCCACCTAGACCGAAACATTTTAATCGATCTAGTCATCAACCTCGTCCCCTTCCTTCCTTCTTCGACCATTTACTAAATTAATCGTCGTGTCATTGCGGTCGCCGCGCCGACGGCGCGTCGCATCCGCATCATATTGCAGTTTACCGTTGCTTATACGCAAATCACGATCGGATACTTACGTTACTTTGGAAATTTCCCAAACGGCTAGCGATCTAATCATGGCAACGAATTGATTATGCTGTAACAATATCCTGACCAGGCAATGAGCGACGTCAGCTTTACACGGTATTATCTCGCCCAACAGGTAAACGGCGCTAGACGTGATTGGCTGAAAAAGCGAACAAAAGTTAGAATCAAAATCTATCGAATGACGTACGTAAATTTCATTATCGTGGTGTCTAACTCATCAGTTGTTGTGGTAAAAATCACCAATTTTTCGATGTTTTTTTTTTTTTTTTAAATATTTTGCAGACAATTTTCAGAAAACACCCCCTCCTCCTAATCAAACGCCTTCCATGCAATCATAAAAAATTCAAGATGGTTACAGAATCTCCAAACTTGAATTTTTCATATTTTTACCAATGTTGCGAAGACGGGTTTTCATGGTGAAATGACGAATTTTTCATTTAAAAAAATGAAAAAATTGTAAATTTACTGAAATTTTACTTGCAAGCTGAAAAATGTATCGAAATTTTGACGAAACTAAATACGTTATCTCTAGAACAAAAATTGTTTCAAAAATTTAAGATAAAAAGCATCATTATCGCCCAATATCAGACTAGGAATCTTTATTTATCAAATTTTTGAAGAAAGAAGCGACTTCGGACAAGGACAAACCAAACGAGGATGGCTGAAAGGAGCCTTTCTCACATCATTTTACAGCTCAAAACCCATGAAATTACATTTGGAGAAATTTGCTTTGTAAAAATGACGATCATTTTTTTCAAAAAAATCAAAAAATAGTAAAAAAGTGCATTCAAGCAAGTAAACTGAATTCGAAAATTGAAAATTTCGAATAAGAAAGTTTCACCCTTTAGCTCTTGTAAATCGAAATCTCTATTTTTCAGTTTTGGTTTTGTTTTCGTTTCGTTATTCGTTTTCGTCTTCGCAACGCAGGCTTTTTCTCGACTCATAAGCTTTTGAAAAGAACGAAATTCTCATTTTTAAATACTATATTCAGATTGTAAAATTCATTCAAATTTTCATCATCATTTAAAATTTTTTTATGGATCAAAAAATCATAAAAATGTTGAAATAGTCAAAAATTTCATAAAAATCAGTGCAAAAATGCACCGCCATTTTTATACTACCCATGAAACTATAAAACATAGGATATGTTTTTGCTCAATGAATTTTTCAAGTTCATAAAATAGTGATATTTGAAATTTTCTTGAAATTTTTCAAGCTCAAAAGGTCATTTGGATTCAGAAAAATTTTCCAAGTCCAAAAAAGTCAGACAAAATATCTAAAAGTCATCGCAACGAATTTTCGTAAGGGAATTTCGTAATGGAATTTTTTTGAAATATTTTCGAAAACCAATTTCAAGTCTAAAAAAGTAGAAGAAATCTGAAAATTTTTCCAAATCCAAAAAAGTCTGACAAAATGTCTGATTTGA
>FIZU01024710.1:0-15936 GCA_900064475.1 Pseudococcus longispinus
ATGTAGCATATCGATTGTTACATTTTTGATAGCGCTGAATTCGAATATTGTCTAATTTTTTTGATAGAACCCTTCTCAGGCCCCCCACAAGCCCTCAAACTTTGAAAAAAAATTATCAAAACCAAAAAAGTGGTGACATATGGTTTGTTATATTTTTATAGCGTTGAGTTCGAATATTGCCTTATTTTTCGATAAGAATCTCCCCCAAACCCCCACAAGCCCCAAAATTTGGAAAAAAATTACAAAATCGAACATGTCGTTGATATGGTGGGCTCTTGATAGCGTTGAATTCGAATTTCAACTAAATTTTTCAATTCGGTCCTCCACAAACCCGCTCCAAACCCCTCAAAAATCTCCTTTTTCAAATTGAACAATTTATTTCAATATTTGAGGGCTTGGAGGAGGCTTGGGGAGGACCGAATTGAAAAATTGAGTTTAAAAAAAATCAAAATTTTCCCCCTTCGAGTATAAAAAGGACCATCCAAGAACTTTTTTTTCAGTTTTGAATTTTTTAAACAATGTTGCCATAGTTTTTACCCCCCTCCCCCCCAATTTTTTGTAGATTTTTTGAAAATTTCAAAGTGCCAAAAAATTAAGAAAATTTTGACCAATTTTTTTGAAAACATTTTCACGAGTGCTCTCACATAATG
Organism: Pseudococcus longispinus; assembly: GCA_900064475.1. Classification (NCBI taxonomy): domain Eukaryota; kingdom Metazoa; phylum Arthropoda; class Insecta; order Hemiptera; family Pseudococcidae; genus Pseudococcus; species Pseudococcus longispinus. The sequence continues at coordinate 651 of FIZU01024710.1, forward strand.
TCCACAATCTGTGAAAATTTCACAATTTTTCACACACCCCTACAAAGATATCGCGTATTGAAGTTTCGATATTTAGGGGGTGATAATTTCGGGAATGGGTGGGGTATCAAAAATTTTGGTGGTGAGTTTTTATATCAGGGGTAACATTTAGGACCACTTTCGAGGAAATTTGAGTCAGGGGCCGATTTCACTGTCGAATCAGGGAAGGCTCTTTTGATTCGTTACCATCTTCTTTTGAGATTAGAGGGTAAATTAAATGCAAAATTTCAATTTCTCGACTCCTAAACCTAAGATTTTAATACCTCTTTTCATTTTTCATAAAATTATTCAAAATTTGGATTTGTTACGGAGTCCTATATTTTGACACCTCCCTTCGTTTTATACTCAATTATTCAAAATTATAGTTTGGTACACCCCTTCCCTCATATTGGAGTCGAGGGGTAAAATAGGTACAAAATTTCAATTTCTTGACTTCTGAACCCAAAATTTTAGGTATTCAAAATCTCTGAAATGATGAATGGGTGTCTATTGATTTTTTTTTTTTAAATGATGATTTTGACCAAAAATTGAAAAATCATAGGTAGGTAGGTACTTAAATTTATGATTTCGGGTGAAAATTTCATTAAATCTATGAAATGATAAAATCAAGAATTTCATGGAAACTATAAATTAAGAAAATCATAAAATATTTGAATTTGATGAAAATGTCAAAAATTGAGGAAAACACGAATATCTGATTCTTATGAAAGTTCCACGAACTAATCAAACCATGAAATCAAGATTTCTGGTGGAAAGTCAATATAAAATCAGAAATTCATAATTCGCGATGGTGAAAAAAATTCCATCAACTTATTTATATCTAAAGTGATCACTTCATTAGACTAATAACAAAATAAAATCAAGTTATTCTTGCTATGGATCGATTCGAAAAACTGATCGTACAAGCAGCTGGAAGAACTTAGCCAAAGCCAAGCAATTGAAAAACGAGATTGCCGAGTCAAATGTTACATCTATAAAAAAAAATTAATCAAAAAGATGCTCGAATTGCTTGAATCATTTTCAAATCGTGAAAAATATTTGGTTTCGAAACACAAAAATTTCAAAATTCATCGTTGATCGATCTCTCCAAAAAGTGTGATAATGATTTTCAAAAATGTTGAAAAAATATTTACCCGAAATTAAACGACGATTCTGCAACATTCACTCAGGTTTCTTCATCGTATCACTAATCGTTTCATTCAACCACCCAACACACGGCGGAATGCTTTTAGATTTACAAAACACAACTCGAGTATGTTTGACAATAGCCGAAAACGAAGTATATCAACCGGTAAAAATCACGATCAACATGGCCATATTTTCATCATTTCCGAATTCCGATCAAAGTGATAAAATGTTACAGGCTTTCAAACCAAAACCGGACTACTGCGAAGGTTGGTACTGTTGGCAATCGCAATTGAAATTAGAAAACAAAATGAGAATCTCGAGGATCATGAACAATTTACGAAATAATTTAGCCACAGATATCATTAACATGCACCAACTCGTAAGTAACCATTCAACTGCGCGAATACGACGAAAAAATCACCAAATCTGATAAAAATTATTTTCCAAGTCGTGGCATTGGACGTTGGAGCAAGAAGCTTTACGAGCTTCCAAAAAATGCAACAGGCGTTTCTTGGAAGTATACGTTGAACCGAGAAATATCGAAGGACTAGGTATGAATCACATTTTCGTTAATTATCAACCAAAAAATTATAATTTTCTACATATTTTCACTAGGATCTTCGTTGTATTGCGAGAATGGTTGTTTATACAAGTCACTGACACAGAATCCGTCGCAAGATTTGCTGATTCAAGTCCTCCATGATCTTTTAACGAACAACAGTTTGCAAGATTTCGATTCGTAATTACATCAGTATTAAAAACTGATCATCATGCATCGAACGTGGGACTAAATATACATCGTATTTTTGTTGAAGGAAGGGTAATTATCGTCGAGCAAATACAATGTACTTCGGATGCGCATTGGTTGTTCGTAGTACGTTAACGGACGATATTTACGAAGATATTTATCATCTAGTATGCGTATTTTGTACCAGCGAAAATAAAATAACGACAATTCACGGAAACCCAGCGATCGAAACCAAATGCCCGCCATTATCTGTACGAGGAGCAGATCCTAGATATCCTAGACTATGCGGTGGTAAATAAATATCTAAGTTGGATTTTCCTACTCGTATCAGTCGAATGATTTGTTAATTTAAATCCACAGTGGAAGGGCGTCAGAGTTTATACACATGTCCAACCATCTTTCTTTGTCCATCCGATAACGACGAAATACCAGTGACTTGGCAAACCCGAAATCCTGGACGCGAAATCGAACTTATCATGGTTGAAACGGAGACCGGGGCTACTCTCATAATCGGCGAAGAAAACATCGGAGTACGTACCTTAAGAACTTCGATTTAAACGCAACTCGATCTAGAAATAAAATAAAACACTTGTTAATTTAATTCAACACATATAGTCATACGACGACGAAGGAAATCCAAGCTTTCATACACAGAACTATTTTCTGGATACTAAAGGAGAGTATTTGAAATATTTATCGCACTACCCGCAGCTACCGAAAACAGTTTACACTTACTCGTTTCGTTACATTCAGCATTATAATAGTATTCTATATAAATTAACAAACGGTACGTCAACCGTTCTACGTCCAGTTTTAAATGAAAGCCCTGTCATTTTTGAAGCCGCTACGGCTGTAGAAGGCTATACGGATGCGTGGTGTTGTATCTATTTGTTAATACTTTCATCTGTTCTTACCTGTATTCTTGGCGCCTTGATTTGGTATACAGTCACAACTCGCTAATTCGCCAGATTAAAACACAAATATTAATTTACGTGCGTGCCGAAGTGCGAATCTGCGAAGACGAATAATAAATTTACTCACACAAAACCGCACAAAACACTGACAAAACACAATGCCTTTGCCGCTCTCGTTGATGTAATGGCGTCCGGCGTCGTTCAAATAATGTCAACCGTCAACGTTCATTCGTGCCATCGTGCGACGTGCATAATGTCACTTCGTCATTTCATCTGTGATGTTCATCGAGCAGGTGAATCAACCATGTTATAAAAAAATTCTTTATTGTCATTTTACAAACAACAATGAACAAGACGATTGCGAAAAGCGAAAAGCCGAAACTAGATCGAAATGAAATAATGTAATTTTGAAATATGATTATTTTTTTCATCATTTCTTCAGGATTTTCTGCAAGATTTTGCTTTAAATTTGTTATTTTATGTCATCATGTAGAACTTTTTCGTTCTATAACAATTGTTCAACACTGTACATCCGTATTCTTTGATCTGTGACCACAAACGAAAAATTTTAATCAATAAAATTTTTTCAATTGAATTTTTCCATTACACTTACACCAAATTTAAAATTTAAAAAGTAAAGATGATTAGAATCTTATCTTTATAAAAAACTAAAAACTCCTCATCAAAATAATTCGCAAATTTTCTCGTTCAATAAAAAATTGAAAATTATGGAAAACGTCAAATTGAAAATTTTCAATTTTGTGATAAGAATTAGAGTTTAAGACTGGTAAAGGTTAAAGGCAGTTGCAAATTGCAACTTTCTTCTGATTCTGCATTAACAATTAATAATGAACGAATTAAAAAACATTGTAATTTCAAAAACACTTTTAAAAAATATCTAACAACAGAAGGTACGGTAACTGATACAATAAAACATAACATGATAAGAAAAAAATTCACTAATACAATTTTCAGAGTAAAATAAGTACTTTTAATACTAGAGTATGATCAATCGATCATTTGAAAAAATATCACAAATTACACTCCTTTTCCCAATTTTGAGTAAAATATCTTTCAAACATTTGGATAAATTTGCCCACTGGGCAATATTCATCACAGTTCGGTAACACTTTCACGTTGATATGATTCATAGAGTAATCATCGCTGAATAAAATCTGCAAAAAAAAAACAATTGTCGCATTAATCTAGTTAATATTTTGGTAATTTGAGTGAATTAATTCTATTGCATATTATTAATTTCCGAAGCCACGTGATAATTCCATTTCATTTTCAACTTACTCTAATTAAATAATTATTGGAAGATGATCGATAAACTTCGAAAATAAAAGAAGCTCCGTATGTTGGTACAAAATCTCTTTGCAGATTTAAACCATCAAATAACGAAATAAGCGAAGAATCGTGCCCAGAGTAAAAATAAAATTTACTGTTACCCGGATGATTATAAATAACATCTTGAATCCGATGAATTATATCTTTAATCAAAGGTCCTGAAACAATAATGTGCCTTGTATTTTAGACCACGAAAATTTCAAAACCTAATCTGCGAATCATGTAGAAATGGTCGAAATTCATTTACCTCCTAATAATTGATGCATTTTAGGAGTATATGTCAAATAACCAAAACTGTCGACGTAAAATGCATTCAATTTATTCAAAAAGTCATCGTCTGCCCAATCCGGTAACTTCAAGTTCATTGATTTCTAAAAAGACGAAATTTGCGATAGATATATTGTTTGAAGTGTATTGAAAATGCAAACGAAGTTTTTAATTACTTTTGTTCGAACGTAATCTCCGATATGGAAAACATCATAAGCTGTTTTTATACTTTCCGATTGAGAAAAATTAGATAAAAAATTTATCAGGTAATTAAGATTGGTGTCGTTCTTTTTTATCTTATATGTTTCCAATAATTCTTCGTGATAAGCGGGACACTTTTCTTTTTTACCGATTATCTGTAAGCACCCGAAAACAACGAGTCAATTATTTGATAAAAGTGTCATCGAAAGTTATCGTTATCGATGACATTGTAATTGTTGATTCTCACATGTATTTTATCCGCAGAAGGTGATCGAATGGGAACAGGTTGCCATAACAATTCTTCATTCCAAATTTGTTGTTCATTAGGAGGATAAAATCCAGCTAAAACTAAAGCGCCGCTGTGATAACATCTATCTACAGCTGTGCTAACTACTTGTACATCTTCCGAAACTGAATCTCTATATGGTATTAAAAGATGTTCGTATCGTTTGCGTAAACGCTTTCCGAGCTCGTACATTTGATTTTTACCTTCCTGAAAAAAATTTACATTTTTACGATGTAATCAGATTGATCAATAAGAATAATAAAAATATAATGTCTTTCTTACATTAACCAAAACACCGAATCCTTCAGGCCACAGATTCTGGTCCATTATTGCGAATGGATCGAATTTATACGTTCGTAAGGGTGCTCTCATTCCATGTCGAAACAGCTGAAAAATAATGACAGTATGAATAAAAATTATCATCTAAATACAGTATGTATCTTATTCAATGAAATGGAAAAACTTACTACAATGGTCTTCACCAATTTTAAATCACTAGGAAACGAATCCGAGGTGTTTGCCAGAGCTGGGTCGCAAAATATCCAAAGATGTAGACATATTATGAAATAACGTAACCTCGACATTTTTAAAAAATTGTATTTTGTGCATATCTTTTACATAAAAGAATGAGTAGCAGAAATGTGTGAATTACTCGTACGTTTACGCGAATTTCATAAACTTCTGAAGTACTCTGAACCCGGAATATAAACAGATAGATAAACGTCTATAAAATTAATGTTTCACCTCCGAGCTCGTGTGATTTTCAAGTAACCATTCAGATAAGCACGATAGCTTTTAAATTACCGGAATTTAATTAAAAATCAACAATTTACTTGGATTAATTTTCCGCGAAAATGTTACGGGTTTTCAGTTTCTTATCGATGGCGAATTTATCGAATAAACATTGATAAGATGCCATCAACGCATGCGCACAATCAAATATGCACACAACCAAGCATGTATCCTTGAAAATAATTTCATAATTTTTTTTTTTAAATTTCAGCGATAAAAATTAAAATTGTGATGTAACGCAATTAAAATTAAATTTGGTGCGAATAGTAACGCACAATTGCTTGATACGTATCACAAATTACACTCTTTTTCCCAATCCTGAGTGAGATATTTTTCGAATATCTTGACCATTTTGCTCACCGGACAATATTCTTCACAGTTCGGTAATACTTCAACGCTGATAGATTTTAAGGAATAGTCCTTGCTGAATAGAATCTGCAGAAAAAAGTCATATTCCTTTTAATTCAATGATCTTATGACCCATTTCAATGAACATTTAGTCATTTACCTACTTACTTACCCTCACAAAATAATTATTGGAAGACGACCGATATACTTCAAAAATAAAGGAAGCTCCATACGTTGGAATAAAATCTCGCTTCAATTTGCACTCGTCAAGTAACGCCATAAGCGAAATATCGTGCCCAGCGTAAAAATAAAATTTACTGTTTCCCGGCTGATTATCAATTACATCTTGAACTTTATGAATTATATCTTTAATTAAGGGCCCTGAAATCATTTTCACAAAATAAATCATCTACATAAGATTTGAAATCTTTCAAAATTTTACAACTTCAAGTATTTAAGTTGCATTTGCAGATATTTACCGATTAAAAGCTCACGTAATTTAGACGTGTACGTCACTGAATTTATAATCTCAAAGTGGACTTCATTCAATCTGGCCAAAAAATCATTGGTGGCCCAATCTGGCAATTTCAAGTTCAAGGATTTCTGAGATACCAAAATTACAATTTTATGAGTTGGGCATTGATTAAGTCGACATTTGTGTATTTCGGTACTTACTTTTATATGCATATAATCTCCCAGATCAGCGGCAAAATAAATAGGATCTGTTATGTTTTCGAACTTCTCGATGTCCAAGTGCGTAAAATTGGATAGAAAATGTATTAAGTACTCGTAGTTAGCTTTGCAGTCCTCATTATTTAGGGTCGCATTCAATACTTTTATTTTCTCTTCGTAGTAACGAGGACAACTTTTTTCATTATTTATTATCTACAGCATCGTTATTAATTAGTTATACTATTATTAAACCTAAATAAATTATACTTATAGGTATAGGTAATAGGGACTTACATAGGTTACTAGAACAATTAAGGCACCTAAATCTATCGCAACCCGCAAGTCGACGTTTAGTAACTATAAGTAAAAATATACAACTTGCCAGCTGTCCACATTCATTTCTGCAAGGTAATACTCAAGCATGTAACAGATATAACTCGCCAGTTACATTTTCCTTTTCACGCAAAAACGTCATCCAAAATATTAATGAAAAAACAATAGTCTCACATAGATTTTATCCGGAGACGTTGATCGAATAGGTATAGGTTGCCAAAATAATTCATCGTTCCAAATTTGTTGTCGATTCGGAGGATAAAACCCGGATAAGAGTAGAGCGCCACTTTGATAGCACCTATGAACAGGCGTGCTAACCATTTGCACATCTTCAGCAACTGTATTTCCATTCAATATTAGTAAATGGTCATATCGTTCGCGTAAATGTTTTCCAAGCTCGTACATTTGATTTTTACCTTCCTAGAATGCAATTTAGTTTTAAGCTTTACACTTTAAATTCTGTTATGAACAATTGAACACGACAATTCTTTTACATTAACCAAGCTACCTAATCCTTCGGGCCATACATCCTGATCAGCTTTAGTATACGGGTCGGATTTAAGTGTAATTAGAGGAGCTCTCATGCCATGTCTAAATATCTGGAAAATAGTCAGTTTCAATGGTATCTAATATGAATATCCATTGAAAAAAACTCACGTAATGAAATGAACTAAAGATACTTACTGTAATAACTTTTGACAACTTTAAAGTACTAGGAGACAAATCTAAGGATTGAGCTTCGGTTAGAGTGCAACATACCCAAAAAATCTGATAAATGCAGGTAAAATAATACTGTTGTTTCAACTTCAACATCTTTGAAAAAATTTATGTCTTTTTACGTATGTCTTTCATATAAAACAACCAAAATGCCAACATACAAAATAACCATCAAAATACTTTTCTTAACTAGAAACTTGAGTTGATCAAGAAATCTGTAAAATTAATAAGTAAATCGAAGAGCAATTAGATTGAACATTAGGCTATTCAAAAAATTACTTACCTAAATCCAACAATTTACAACCTCCGAATTTCATTTCAAAATTAGTAGTAATGATTTATTTTGTACGAAAAAACTGATCTCGAGTACTTGAGTGAGTACCTATTCCTCAATCCTTATACAACTATTGATAACTGATAGCATTTTATGTAATTGCACAAACACCTGAACAGTAATCGCAAACGAGTATCTCTGAAAATATTCCATCTTATTGCAGTTTTCATGGTGACATTCTACTTCCAAGTTATTACATCACTTCAATTACTCAAGCTTAAGTGATATAATTTTGGGTTTATCAAGTCTGCAATTTTAAACCCTGGCCCGATTACAGGAAAATTCAGACTACCTATACTATTTGGTTAAGTACGTAATCAAATGATAAACTTCGGTACGTCATAAAAAGAGCTTTGAGGTGCAATGTCGAAAAGATCAAAAGCTTCAAGCAATAAATTTTTGCAGTCAATTACTCTGCTTAAAAACGTAAGTAAAAAATTCAGACTTATCTCAAGAAGAATGACGAACGAATTCACGGGCGCCGACTTAGGATTTCACTGTATGGGGCAAAGGTAAGAGGACTCGGGGATGAGGGGGGGGGGGGGAAATTTTGAATCATCATGTAAAGGGGGGGGGGGGGGGGGGGGGGGGTAATTTTGAATCATCGTGTAAAAACGTCTAAACTTTCATTAGTTTTCAAAAGCTTTAAAATTAAGTCCAAGCTGAAAAAATTGAACAACGCAAAAGTTTCCAAATTGTCAAAAAAATTGTGTGAAATTTAAGAAAAACTAATAAATTTTTATGAAAATTGGGGAGAAATATTGAAATAACAATAAAATTTCTATTAAAATCGACAAAATAAGAAATATTGTAAAAATTTAACATCTTTTTTAAACTCCCAAAATGTTGACAAGTGATATGTAGAACATTATTAGTGCAATTGAATTTTTTTACGAAAATTTCTTGTATGGGCCTATGCCCCATACGAAATTGTGTGTATGCGGTAAAATGTCCAGTGCCCCATACCAGTCGGGGCCAGTGAACGAATTATCGACTTATCAATTTTTTTAACAATATCCAATTCTCAAAAAATTTTGTGTAAAATTCTTCACTCAAAAATTATATGTTAAAATGATAAAAATTAAAAAAATCAACTTAAACAGGAAGAATTTGACATTCGAAACTTTCATAATAACGCATTTATTAAAAATGATATCAATTGCTAATTAAAAATTGAAAAAATATTGTGGAATAAAAATAGGAAAAAGACACACATTCAAAAAGAAAAGAACAGAAGAAAAAACAAGACAAAATAGGTAAATTGAAAAAAAAACAAAAGCACACAAAACAAAAGTGTAGTTGAGTAATTAAACATAACAAGCGCTTTCCCAATCACGCGGTATCAATGGTTTCGCGAATTTTGAGAAATTGTCCAGCAAGCACGGATTTCCACACTGGGTGATATTAACAGCAAATGGTATTTTGCCATTTTTAGGTAGGTAAAATGCCTGTAAAATAATACATCATAAGTATCGACTTACGATAATAAACCTACAAAATAACCATCCTCACTTGTACGACGCTTTGTCCGCTAATTAAATGCAACTCTAATATTACAGCTGAAGAAAAATCTGGCTTAAGCCTATTCATTGCATACTTTTCCTTATCTAAAATCCTCAACATATTTACAATTGACTGTTCGTGAGCGGCATATAGGAACATTTTCTTGTGCGTACTGTTGTTGTGTTTGTTCTTCATATCAACGTTAATTTTACCGAGCAAAACACCTACGAGAAACACAATCAGTTAGTATCCGGTTCGTTCAATATTTTTGCTCGCAGCGCGAAATTTCGTCGAAGGATATGCCAGCTCGATCGATCATTCAATTAACGGTTCAAATTGAAAATTGACACCGTGAGAAAATTAGACCGGAAACTGATTAAAACGCTTGTTTAAATTGCTCACCACTGGATAACGCAGTTATCTCTTGATTTTCTGTCTGCACTATTAAACTTTGAGTAGCATATCTATACAACATGTCAGGGTACACTGACTGAGTCCATTCGGGCAGTGGAAAAGCATTTCGTTCCTAAAATGAAATTTACAATTTAAAAACACGATAGATCATGTCAAATTAACGAATATTTATTCCATCTCTTACTTGAGCGATTAATAAATTATATAAAGCTAAAACCGACGACAAATTGTTGAACTCTCGTCCAGTGTTTTCGGTCAAATAATCGTACAGTTTGGGTAATTTAGTATCTTCTTTCTTTATACTATTCTCAACTTCGTTTATTTTTCGCAAAAGTTGAGGGCAATTGGCAGTCAAATCGAGTATCTGTGCAACAGAAATTAAATTAGATAAAAATAATTAACCTAAATTACGCCGAATACGTTTTTAATGAGCTAATAAATTACCTTATCAGCTTCACGAGATATCCCCTTGATGGGAATGGGTTGCCATAAGATAGTGGGATTCCATATTTGATACTTATGAGGTGGGTATAATCCGGCTAGTAATACTGCTGCACTCATCAAGCAAGTATCCGCGTTAGGACTTTGAATTTCTACATCGTTAGAAAAATACAATTCTGGTAAAAATCCGGTGTATCTTTCTCGGAAGAATTTCCCCAAACTGAACATATTCTGTTTGCCTTTCTGCGATCAAAAAATTATGTTTTTAGTAAGTAGGTAAGTAAAACGCATCAACAAAAATATTTCTTACTTTGGTGAGTTCTCCCAAGCCAATAATCCATCGGCTATCGTTATTGTACGGATCACTGGGATATGTGAATTTAGGTGAAGTTTGGCCATGATGAAAAATCTAAAAACGAGCATTATTAGCTCGATCCAAAAATAACTGTTCAAACCAAAGCAATATCTACTTACAATACTGACGAGCTTCAAAGTACTATTGACGGCCAATGTATCGGACATAGGTTCATTGCCAAAAGTGATATAAGCGAAGGAGAAGATCCCAATGATTATACCAAGGATGACCACCGTAACGCAAGTGCCCCTCTTCTGAGAATACACTTCCGTTAGTACAGATTTGGTTTTATTCGAACTTTCATAGCTGTTTATCATCCTACTGTCGTAATTATAAATAAAACAAATATTCATTTCAGGTTAATATAGCACGCGTTAAATATCGTCAACAAACACTACACACTAAACGTATAATATACTTTACCTATATATTAGAAGACACCGCTGTTCAAGTTACACGAATTATACAACATACTCGAGTGCTGTAGCGATAAACAATACACATAAAAAATTGTCAATTAGCGTTATATACACGATTTAACGAAATTAGTTAACTTCGGAGAAGAATTTACCTGAAGATTGTACCATGTTTAGAACGTCATTACTCGAATTTACATCGCGCAAACGCAACTATTAAAAAGGCTAGTTACGCCGTTAAATATTCATTACGTTTTTCTTCAAGGACTCTGGTCTGCGACTTGGTTCATTTCAGCGGAGACGAAGAAGGCGAAATTTCGCTGGTTCAAGATCCGAGCTGATGCAAATTTGTCCGCTCGACACTGACAAACACGTACAATTAACGCGTATATTTGTTTATTTACTATGCGATACTACTGCAACAGGCTCCAAGGTTGGCAGATGTTCGAAATGAACCGAGTATTCGGGTATCGAATGGAACTGTTATCAGACATCAGGGCGTATATCGATTGTAATCAGCTGACTTTGAAAATTACACCGAGGGTCGTCCGTGCTCGGTTCAAATCGGTCGTGTTCGTTTTCATCACCGGATCACCGGAATTGAAAAAGTGGCACAGGTTCCTAATTTCAACGATCCACTTGAAAAAATTTCCACCGGAAGGAAATTTCCTATAATTTGAGTCACCACAACGCTAATCATATGCCTGTGCTATGTAATCATCAACTTTCCTCTCATTCCTCATCTGAAAAAGAGTAAAATAGGTACTCGACACTCGTAGAAAGTGAGAGTGACACAAATTAAGAAGGAAAAATTAGAAGAAATTCGAATCTCAAGAGCCATTATACCTACTTCGCATCAACGAATAAACCAAATTTAACAGCGATTTCATTTATTATAAATTTATGAGAACAAACAAATAATACGCAATGGTAAAGTAAAACAAAACTTACGAGTATTATGGTACGTAGGTAAGAAAGAAAAACAAAAAAAATAAAAAAATAAGCAACTGCTTTCAAAAAAATATAACAAAAGAAAAACGGTGATTCGATTAAGTACTCGATGTATTGTTCATGGTAGGTAAATTAGAATTGAAAATTGAATACTTCTTCAGAAGTGCATTTCACAACCGATTGAATGAACTTCACAAATCCAGTATCTTTGGGTTTCTCCAACCCTCTCAATAGACGATTTTTCATAACAGCTATGAATTCTTTGTTACTAAGCTGTCCATCAACTAAAATGATAACGAATATTGGTAATTAAATTATTATTTCATCGATGGAAATTCATTTGGGTAGAACTTACGATTTTCATCAAAAATAACAAATACAACATCAATAACATGATCACTCAGATCAACATGGGCGACAGTTTTGGCAACATGTTTAAAGGTAGCTGTAAAATAATCATTTTTCAAGTTTTAATTCACGATAATAGTTCAATTACAAGTAGGTATGTATAATTTTACCAGGATCAATTGAGGCACTGGCGATATGATAAAATGTGAGAGCAGTATCCACATCGTTGATGTTGTTCAAAAAGTGGAAAAATTTCAAATAATCATCTCTACTAATACCTTGTGCGTTTTCTTTGAATCTATGTACAGATAATAAATACTTATCAATTTTTGCGTTAGAGGTACTTTTTTTCACTCATGACAAGAACGGATTAGATTACGTACTGTTTTTTAACTCGTTTGATTATTTTAGACTTCTTTTTAGGTGGGTAACCAGCGTAAGCGAGTAATAATTCGGTAAAATCTGCTTCCGTTATTTTGCCATCTTCATCTGGATCTTTACGTTGAAACTGTAAAATGACAATTTTTTCGACAATAAAATATAATTGAATAATACAATTGATAAAAATGTTTGTTCATAAGCTTACTTCGAGGCTTAAAATTTCACGTTGCAGCTGTTCTTGAAAATATAAGAATTTCTCGATGGTTAATTTCTTATCTTTATTTTTACCGAAAAAGTATGTAGTTAGAGCTGAATTCACACCCTGTTGAGTTTAAAAATTTCAAACAAAATCAAACATCGAATAAGTAAATAGATAATACGAAGGCGAGTATTTATTACTTTGAAGGTATTTCCTGTATTGGCATGGTCACGATGTCTGCTACCGATACTAGTCTGTTGTCTGATAAGAGTAGCCACCTTTTCGAACTCTTCGCAATCTACGTCACCATCTCCGTTCAAATCAAACATACGAAAAGCGATTTCAAAATGCCTTTTGGAAGCTGCGAAAATAAATATAATGGTCAAAGAACTGAAAAAATCATCATTCAAAGAAAAACAGACAATGTCACTTACTGGACAATACCGTGAGTAAAAATATATAATCCGAGAATGATATCAATCCCGAACTTCCCAGCTTGAAAAATATACTATCCTCATCCAAAGCCAGCTCCAACTTCATATGAACGTTCTAAACAAAACCGACAAAATTGAAATTAAAAATTCAACCGAGACAAATCTCTTCTGATGTTTGAAATTTTAGAAAAGAGCCAGTAGCCATACGCTGATGAGTACAGAATCAAGCAAAAGATGAAGAAGCTACTATGCTTGAGTGATTACATATCGTAATTCATACAAAAGAACTTAGTGTTATCATTTCATCATTAGAAATAACTTATCAACATGAAATTATGTACGATGTCTTAGCTCTAAATAAAAAAAAAATATGAAAAAAGGCCGGCGCGAATGACAAAATATTGAAAACTTTCGCAACAAGTCGCGTATCCATCTACGAGTACCTACCAACGTAATAATACTGATACGTACATGAAAAGCGAAAGTGGTATATGATTTTAAGCTCAAGTGTGAAAAGAAGTATAAAGGTGAATAAAAAGAAATATAATGTACCTTATCATCACTCTGAATGATGAATTACAAAGTATTAGAAAGTTGTGTAAGAGAAGCGAAGAATAAACAACCGAAGATTAGAAAATGAAACAAAAAAAAAGTTACTATTATTGTATGTAGTGTACCTAAAAAGGTTCAAGTGAGGAAAGATCAATTACATTAATAACTTTTTAGAAAAGTTCGCTGTAATAGGCATAGTAAAGAATTTAGAAACGAGAATACAATTCTACCAAAATAAAACGAGGACATGACGATAGTTTGTAAGAATCTGTGAGATCGAAAGATCTCAATTTCGTCATTTTGAAGTATCTCAGATGTACGAGTATCGCTGTTCATCGAGTGTTATGTTGGTGTAAAAGTAAAATGGTATTATATTAAACTAGGTTCGTACATTACCTTTGGGTCGTATTTGATGTACTGATCCAGACCTAATCCTGTAAAATATAAAATAACGAATTATTATCGTTGTTTAAACCATAAGTAATTAACCTAAGCATGTAATCTAACATATTTCGAAAACATTTCATATATTTTCTAACTAATAATTTCTATAATCGTTTTTGGTCGAATGTTCAAACTATTAAAATGACGTAATATAGTTCAACTTTTTTCTTATTCGTTGATTTTTTGAGTGATTTCAAAAAGAACGTAGTAGGGTTTATAGGGGTGATTTGGCCCTGAGCACCGAATTTTTAATTATCCAGTGGAAGTTGATCTTTATGATCTAAAACCATCGAGATAAAATTTTTCTTAAGTCCAAAATACTCAATTCTTAAAAAAGAACAAAATGAAATAAAATTTGCTCAATTTTGCTGAAATTGCAAAATATGAGAAATATCGACTTGAAACAAGCCCAGACATGACTTTTATACCCCTAGACCATCTGAAAAGGTTATGGGTTCTCAAAATGGCGCCATTCGAGTATTTCAAAAGAAAATTGGAAAAAAGGGAAAAAACGAAGGAATTTGGTCCAAATGCTGGTTGATGGAGTATTTTGGTGTCATCCATACATATAAAATCCACGACGTGTCCGTTGGTCTGTCTGTCTGTTCGGATTTGTTGTGAGTTTTAGACATTTTGTCAGACTTTGTGTTATTGACATTGTTAAAAAATCCTAAAATTACCAAAAATATGATTTTTACCTTGAAATGACAATTTTGACT
>FIZU01024716.1:0-13292 GCA_900064475.1 Pseudococcus longispinus
TGGTCATAATTGTCATTTTTGGTCATAATTGCCAATTTTTGGTCATAATTGTCATGTTTGGTCATAATTGTCATTTTTGGTCAGAATTGTTAATTTTTGGTCTAACCCGTCATTTTGAGATAAAAACAGTCATTCTTGGTCCAAACCGTCATTTTTGGTAAAAATTCTTATTTCCATCTTGAATGGGACATTTCTGGTCGAAAATTTTTTTTCTTGAAATATATCGTTAATTGACATCAAAATACACCACCAACCAGCATTTGAACCAAATTTTTTCGTTTTTCCCCTTTTTTTGACATGGATATGTCTTATGGCTGGGGTCATTCCTAAAATTTTATCCATTTTTTAGCATAGGATATGCTTTTGCTATGGTCTTTTAGATATTATGTCAGACTTTTTCGGACATGAAAAATTCTTAGATTTCCACTGACTTTGAGACTTTTTTGGACTTGGAAAAATTTTCAGATTTCCATTGACTTCGACACATTTTGTCAGACTTTTTTGGAATTGGAGGAAAGAATGTTCAGATTTCTATTGACTTTTAGACATATATATCAGATTTTTTGGACTTGAAAAATTTTTTCAGATTTCCATTGACTTTTTTTTGGATCGTAAAATCTCAACAGGCACGTACATAGATAAATGAATCAAAATTTATTTTAAAAGATAATTTTTAATCCTGGAGTCTCAAATGGGGGGGGGGGCAAAATTGAAAATTAAAAATTTTGAAAAATTGTTTTTTTAGTGTTATTCTTGCTTGCTCTAAATATAATTATGAAATTTGCTTATTTTTGGTTCTATGAACGAGGGAGGATTTTGAAAACCAAAATTTTTGGAATTTTCGTCTCTGTCTCGGATTTTTAAAGTAGGTAATATAAAAATAAACTTCAACTACGTAGGGAAAAAGTCCAACTTCTGTACTCTACCCCATCAATAATTTCAAAAAAACCCAACTCCTTGGAAAATTGTAGTCAACTCCATATAATGTCTGTCAATATTAGATATTTATCAAAAAATCATGAAAATTGACGGTTGCTTGGTTACTTTTTGGTTAATTTCACATAGTTTACCTGGATTTATCACAAAATTAAAATAAATTACACTTAACTGCTCACCCCCCCCCCCCCCCCCCCCCCCCCCAAGGAGATGTAGTGCAAAAATTTCAGTTTCCTCCCCTTTCAATTTTTTAAAATTGTAATGTAAAAAAAACATGTCGAAATTTCGAGTTTGTAATTCAGATATTTTACTGCTTCAAAGTTCAAATGATTGAAAATTTTCATCGTTTTATAAAATAAAAAACAAGAAGAAGAAGAAAAAGAAGACGATTTTCAATTTGAATTGAAAAGTCGCACAGGAAATCAGCTTTCAAAGTTTTTCAGACTTTCAATAAAAATATTTAGAAAAATTATGGGTAAAATTTTCTCAAATTTTACTTTATACATTATTTTGTGAGTACATATTTCTGAAGAAAAAATTTTGATTTGTTACTTTTCAACAAGAATATACAAATGTTTTCTCTATTGCTTGCAACGAACTTTCAGGGTGAAATGGGATAAAAAATTTCCACCCTTAATTTTATCTTAGCACAGAAATCTTTATTTTTCGAAGAATACTTCTAATCAACTTTGAAAGCTGATTTCCTGTAAAACTTTTCGTTACAATCAAAAACACTCCTTTCAATTTGGCGTTTTTTATTTAAATTGAGTAATTTTTAATTCAGAAACTTTCGACATTGAGTGAATGAATAGTATTCAAAAATTATAGGAACAATTTAACAAAGGTTTTGGAGTTTTTCATTTTCAATAGAGGGGGCTCTGTCTAGGAGTAAGGGGGGGATGTGTGAACTTTTATTATGCGCTTTCTCATAAATTTTTATCAACTTTTATTACGTTTGCTTACAATTACTCATCTAATTCACGGAGGAAATGTAAATACCTACTTATGGGTTACTTTGCGGTAAATACCTATTTCCGTTACACAAATCTGAGTTTCAAAAGATTTTTTGAAATTTTCTTCTAGCCCCAGTATGGAGATCACATTCATGTGAAAATTGTTAAAAGTAGATGACATCAGTTACATTTTCAGACACGAAAGAGTTAAGTACATTATTTTGGTGATGAATTATATTTGAGACTTGAGACAATGTATGAAGGAATGGCATGAAAAATGTGAGAAATGGATGCCAAAGTATCGAATATTTTCGAAAGTTGTTGCGAAAATAATGTTTAAAATGTTGAATCATAGCAGAAATTGCTTGAAAAATCTATAAAAATGCTGAATAACTTTTATCATAAAAATCACAACATTAAACTGAAAATTGTTGCGAATTTCAAACCTAATTTTTTGACCAGAAAAGTATAATTTCGTAATTTTGGAAGACAAATTCTCCCTTGTCTTCCTTGTTTGATCTGCCCTTTGATGTTTTCTTCGGTATCCATTTTTCCCTGAAGTCGCAGATTTACATTAGGCATGTTGTAATTTTTATCGCTAGCGAAATTTTAATTTAGTCACGCTGCACCTCACTCCCCCCCCCCCGTTTCCTTATTTTTATAGCAATTTTAATAGTTTCAAGTTATTTGGAACAATCCTCTAAAATAAGCAACAATTTTTGAGAATGATTTAAAAGATGTTCACGACATTTTGAAAATATTCGAATTTATTTCTACTTGTTTTAGGATATTTTTCATGAGATAATGATGATTCGCGACATTTCAAATAATTTCCACTATATTTGGAAATTTTCGCGTCATTTTCAGCTGTTTTTTTAAATCATTTGAAATAACGTATGAAGCAATTTTGAAAATTTTTCAACTCAAACTGTATAAAATTTAGAAATTGGCAATTTTCAAATGAAACTTTCGTGTCCTATAGTTCAAATACTCGTACGTAGTTGTACATATATAATGAGTAGTTTCGAACTAGGACCTACTTCAAATTCCAAAGATTCTTTCATAGGATGATATGATACGAAATATGTGAAACACCCACGACTATAATACGAGTACGTGTGAGGCGTCGAACAAGATACGAGTATAAGATGCACCACCAGATACGATCGATACACAGTGTTAGATACGTCATTTGAGTATAAACATTATTTCCACATGAATCACTCATAGAACCACATTATTCGTGATCGTATTAGTTGACATTTTGATCGCATTATCCGATTAAAAGATGGTCAAATACTTAATTCAGCTGGTGCATCAAAGAAGCGAAGTACAAGAAGATGGGATTTTATACACGATCAATTAGCCAAACGTGTTGAATCGATGCGGCGACTGCATCGGGATGAGAAAAGACTACCCTCAATGAAAATACTCGTCGGGCTTAAAAAATTAATCCGCGGTTGACTACGTGCGAGATGTCGAAGTAAATTCTTGGCGTGGAAAAATAAACATCTCTCGAAAATCTATTTGTTGTGCGCGTCGTGAATGGACGATTGTTGCGATAAAATAATAACGAAACCGATTACAATGAGAATCGGATGGATGGATCGAGCCTGAGACCGGAGCAGCGCAGTTTAAAAGTTAAAACCTTAAATTGGAAACCAGTTTTTAATTATAATAAATACATATTTTAAAAATCATTCGAGAAACGGGTATGTGGTATAAAAACGGTAAAGAACCTAGAACCTCGCGCGGTTAAACGTTAGTCCGGGGTCGAGGGCGGAGGAGTGGAGGAGCAGGAGATTATAAAAGAAGAAAAAACGTATTGCTGGGATGCTGCTGCCTTTGAATTCGGACTTTTTTTTTTCCTTCTTGGACTTAGACGACGACCTCACTCCGCCTATGATATTGTACCACCTGTAACACATCTCATATCTTATAAATCTTTCAGAAACTTCTTTTCTGTTAATAGTATTTTAAAATTCCATAACGATGTCCATCTTTTCTAGAACCAGTTCCTCACATATATAGATACAAATGGAATAATATCTAACGGGATGGAAACACAATGGGATATCTCGGCTGCTGTTAATATTTAGGTATTTGGGTTTAGGTACAGTGCCTAGAGTTTTTCGTCTTCGTCTTCTATCGCTTTCTGTACCACTGAATGCTGCCTCTAATGGACCACATTGTTGCGGTAACTAAAGTATAAAAACTTGGCCCGCACCATGCCCCCTCCGCCATCCATCGCAGCGTCGAACTGTCTAATAAAAAAGGTACCGAGCGAGGGTGGAATATAACTCGGCGTAAAAATTGAATAACCTTATGCGTAATCGAATTATATCTACTATTCAACGCGCTGCACATCACAAGTCAAAAAATCACGCACAATAGAAAATTTTTTCTTCTCACGATCTCTTATGTGCAGAGCGCGCCCAACAATACATTTCCTTGGAAGCCATACCTCTAGGTACCTAGTGTATCGCTATCTTCGTCCAAATTACCTTCTAGCTTCTTCGATAAGGCCCATAAATCCGAAATTTTAATACCCGCACTGTAAAAGTGGAGCTTATCGCGTTCGGTTGGCGGGAAATTTACCGCGTATCGTTTCAAAATATATTACCGTTTCGTGTATAGGTGATTAAACCTGCACAAGTGTCCGGACTTGGGCGATAAAACGCCACCATTTTGCTTTCTACATGTGATAATTACGAGGATATCGAAGCGAAATACTCTCGTTTGGAAATGTCAAAAGAAAAACACCTCGCGATTTACGACCGCTGATAAAATGGTCGACGAGGAAAAATTTTTCATAATTCGAAAGTCTTATCGCGAAAAACCTAAGGGTCTACTTTCAATGGACACTTTCAATACTCGAAATGAAAAAAATACGAGTGTAAAATGGTTAACATCTTATATACTTCTAGACGTAGATACGCACGTCGTCGTTATATACTATAACTAGATCGTTAAACACTTTGAATCAATCAGTCAACTCATCACACGATAGAATCAATTGATGTGGCCGAAGAAAAAAAAATCAAATCGAATAGACAATCAAACGTTAATTAATGGAATATAACGATTAATTGAAATATTCACAATGAAAATACTCACTCGTACTTCAAAAGAAACATACCGATGTGGATGAAGAGATGAAGCGAATTAATTTATGCCATTTTTATCTCCACGCGTAGCATCCGAACTACCTATTCATTTGAGTTATTCGTACGATAAAATAAATCAATTATAAGAACTCGGCTCTGTCTAGGAAAGAGATTCGACTAATTAAGTAATGGATTAATCGATTCGTCAGCTTGGCTGCTCGGCTCGTCATCATCGATGTTAATGAAAATAACTCGTCGCCAGATATCTAATTTTTTTTCTTACTTAGAAAGCATCCGGTGTGTGAGTCATCGAGTTGTATCGTCTATAAGAAGAGTAATTCTGGTGATAATTCGTTAGATTAATCAATGAACGATCGTACAGATTGAAAGATTAAATCAGTTGTTACGCGATATGTCTAATCGGGATCGTGTAGATGGGTTGAGGTTCGAATTGAAATGTAGCTAGTGGAGAGAAGGAGGCGATGTCGAGATTTCCAGAATTTATTGACGATCTAGTATTAAATTGTGATTGTGTGATTTGCCAAATGTGCGATTACTTAGTCTCGCGTTTCACTTAGACTTGCAATTTTTTCGATTCAAATGTTTAAAAAATGAATAAATTCTAGTTTTCAGAAATTTTTCGTCCACTCATTTTACTTAGTTTTGCTCAATATGGATATTTCTCAAAACTTGAAATGAACGGAGGATTCTTGATTTTTTTTGACATCGATAATTATTTTTTATGGTTGGGTGTCGGGAAACTTTTTGAATAAGGATTTTTCGGCGCGAATTTTGTCACCCCGGATGACTTGTTCGACTTCGAAAATTTCAGGAGATTCCAAATAAGTTTTTGGACCAAGAAAATTTTATAAGTGGGTATCAAATGACGTTTTGATCCTAGGAAATTTGAGATTGCGAAAGTGGTTCGAACAGCGTAAAAATTATTGAAATTTTCATAATCATTTAAAATAACCTATGATTAAATCGGTCAAAAAATTGTGGAAAAAGTTGAAAATGTTGAAATGGACAAAAAAGATTCATGAAAACCGTAGGAATTATTGTAAAAATGATGAAAAAAATCGTTTAAATTGGTAAAAATGTGACGAATATTATTGAAAATTCCATAAAAATTGGTGAAAATATTGTGGAAATGGTCGCAAAATCGTGAAAATTTCGAATTGATAGAAATCATTTAAAGTACTTATGAAAAAAAAAGTTCAAAAAAATCATGGAAATCGTGGAAAATATTGTTAACATTGTCAAAAAGTTGACAAACAGCAGTAAAAATTCTCTAAAAACGGCCTAAAAATTGAGAAAATTGCCAAAAATCGTCACATTTTTTGAAATAGTCATGAAAATTGGCCAAAGTATTGTAAATAATAGCCCAAAAATAATGAAAACTATCGAAGATTGGTAAAAATATTGTATAAACGGTTTAACAATCATGAAAATTGCATCGAAAATTCAGTAAAAATGATCGATATCGTCATAAAAATTGGTAAAAAAAAACATGAAAATTGTCAGAAAATCATAAAAACTGTCAAAAATCTCTCCAATTGTTAAAAATTTCATAAAAATCACTTGAAGTTTGGAAAAAAATCATAGAAAAATCATGAATATCGTATTGTTACAAATAGTCGAAATTTTCATAAAAATATTGTAAAATCGGTCAAAAAATCATGAAATTCGTCAAAATTATCGTAAAAATGTTAGAATTTTTACAATATTTTCCAAAATTTTTTACCATCTTTGCATTGTTTTTAGTAATTTTTACGAAAAACTGTGAATATTGCAACATTTTTTGTGGCATTTCAACCACTTTTACAACATTTTCCAACCACTATTAAGATTATTTTCATAGGTTTTACCAGATTTTCGGGACTTTTTAAACAAAGTCTTTGCTGCGATTTTCATGAAAATTGTAACGATTTTCATGATATTTTGACGAGTTTTACCATATTTTAAAATGGTTTTCACACTGCTTTTAAACATTTTGTCAGACTTTTTTGGAATTTGAGAAATTTTCAGATTTTCACTCACTTTTTGGACTTGGAAAATTTTAGAGATAGTACTGTCTTTAAACGTTTTGTGAGGCAATTTGAACATAGAAAATCTTAGAAATGAGGATAACTTTCCGACGTTTTGTCAGACAGATTTCTTAGACTTGGAAAATTTCAGAAATCACGCTGACTTTCAGACATTTCGTCAGGTTTTTGTGGACATAGAAAATTCTTAAGAATTCGAATAATTTTTGAACTTGGAAAATTTCAATTTTATGGGCTTAGCAAATTTAAAGAACAGTTCAAATAAGAACATTATCAGAAAGCTTTATACCTAACACTGTCTTTTAGACATTTTGTCAGATTTTTTTGGACTTGGAAAAATTTTCAATTTTACATTGACTTTTTGAACATAGAAAATTTCAAAAATTCTAACTTTTTAAGGTAAAAATCGTGATTTTTTGTAAAAATTGTCTTTCCAAGGTAAAAACTGTCATTTTTGACCAAAATTGTCATTTTTGGTCAAAATTATAATTTTTTGTCAATTTTTATTTTCTAATCCTAACTGCACCTTTTTGTCAAAATTATCATTTTTTGGTCAAAATGCTGATTTCAAAGTAGAAATTGTCATTTCAATGTAGAAAGTTTCGTTTTTGGTTAAAATCTCCGTTGTTCATCAACTGCTTTTTTGTACAAATAGTGAATTTTTGATCATTTCAAGATAAAAATCGTCAGTTTTTGTAAAAATTGTAATTTCAAGGTAAAAACTGTCATTTTTTTTGTCAAACTCATCATTTTTGGTCGAAGTCATCATTTTTTGTCAAAATTGTCATTTTTTGGGTCGAACTTGTAAATTCAAAGCAAAAATTTTCATTTTTGGTTAAAATCGTTATTTTTCGTCAATTGCCTTTTTTTTTTTGTCAAACTTGTGAATATTTTAGTCGAAATTGTCATTTCAAGGTAAAAATCATATTTTTGGTCATTTTAGGATTTTTTGAAAATGTCAGGTCTAAAAGTCGAAAAAGTCACATCATGAGGTTCGGGGGGGGGGGGGCTTTTTTATGAAAATTTACAACAATTTGAACGACATTTTTGACTATTGTAATGATCTTTTCACGGTTTTTAGACTATTTTTGACGACTTTTGTAAAAATTTTAGACAATTTACATGATTTTTTAACAATTTTTACAATAATGTCATTAATTCGTGATTTTTTGATCACTTCTACAATATTTTACTAATTTTTATGACAGTTTCAATAATTTTTATAGATTCATTTTGAAGATTTCTTTCAAAATTCTATAAACTGATTAGATAATTTCTATTTTTTTAACATTTTAAACAATTTCTCAACCAACTTCAACAAATTTTCTCTGGTATAAAAAAACTTCACATTCATCGAGATTTCGAAGACTTTTTGCAATAAATTCAATGTTTTTTTTAGAGTAGGCCTTTTCTGAAACTATCTTTGAAGCAGCTCTCTCAATCAAAAGCTTATTACAGTTATTTCAACATTTTTTCAACTCAAATTATGCTGGTTTTGAAAAAATTGTATGCAACTTAATCTACAAATTTTCAATCTATTTTGAAATATTTCTTAAAAATCTTCATACCGCTTGCGAATTGCTTTAAAAAATTTCTATTTTTCGACAATCAATCGACTATCGACAGGGCTCGAAAAAAAAATTCTCCGCACGACGTCTTCAATGCTATGCCGCGGCAGGGAATTGCGAAAGCTGCGTGGCCCAGCATGAAGCGTCCATGCAGCGGGTATATAACTATAAACACTCATTTATCTTGGCCGAATTAAAATTCCTACTTAATTACATCCTTGGCGGTGGAAAAATGAAGAAGAATAAGCGATTTGAAAATTGCAACCGAAATACGAAAAACTTATGCACACCGGGGAAATTTCGCTCGTCAAAGTAAGACCCCCGACTGCGAATATGTTTTAAATACGCGTTAAAAATGGACATTAATTACGATTTCGTAATACGTTTGTAATTACGACCGTGAAATGAAACCACCGTGTCGAGGAAAATTTTGACTTCGATGGGTTCTCAATGCGGTATCCCCTTTTTTATCTTATTTTGCAAGTACTGGGCTGGGTAATTTATTTGAATGTAAGCGTTATCGAGATGTAAGGGTGAATTGAATATGGTATACGATTTATATATACTAACTCGTAATTTCTATCCGCGAGTATATTTAAGAAAGACTGATTTATAAATATGTATATTTTCGCTATGGTATGTAATCAAAGCACGACAAAACACGTAATAATTCAAAAAAGAGAAATGCGATTTTTCAACGCGCCAATCACACGGTTAATTATTTTCCCATAAAGACATCTTTATGGCGAAGTAGCAATTAGATGGTAGGTAGCATTTTGACATGTATCCGCCGTTCATCTTTCTCATTATGCGCGCCTGTGTGCGATGCCCCTAAGTATATATGTAGATGGTGCGAGATGGAGATGCTGATGAATGAATTTCCTAAACGCACGTAGAATTTTTATTTGGCGTTTCATTACTTAATATAGCCGTTCCGAAGAGTATTATTTATTAGACTAATTATCGCGCTACTACTTAGTCAGCTTTCCGAGTATACAAACGAAGCTATCTCGGTCGTATATTTCAAACGATGCGCTAGTTTTTTTTTCTTCGTCATCGCCTCCCGCTATGGATACGTGGTTTATTATTTTTTCCTAAATATGATCAAACAACTCGAATATAGAATGTAGTAATTAAACTTGTCCCAATGATCATCAATTTTACTCGTGATTTACAACGTTTGATGATCATTTGTCTTGATCGACGTCGAGGACGGTTTTATTACTTGTGCAGGTTTTTTTTTCTGCGTTCCTGCGTGATCTATTGATGTGTGAAGTGCATATACATGACGTCGCGATGAGGTAATAAGGCGCGATGATTTGATTTTTTTTTCTCTAAAATGGTTTCTCGGATTTGGTGTACGTGTCGTATGAGAATGGACCTTGAATTTATGGAAATGGGAAATACTCGATGTGCTTATCCAAAAGTGTGTATGTGGTTTTGAATAAGTATTTCGTCGAAAATGGGCGCCAATTCTGTACATTTTTAGTTCCTTAAATTTTTTTAAACCAGGTACATGTTGAAATTTATGTAATGAATAGCATTGAAAACTTGCTTTGTGGTTGAATGCAACGAAATAACATTAATCAAAGATGACGTGACCCAAACAGTGGCGGATTTAGATTTTGGTGGGTGAAAAGGTAAACAAAATCGTTGGTAATCTTTTTTCTTTTCTTTTCTTTTTTGTATTGTTTAGTACAAGTCATAATATTGCATGATTTTTAGCCTAGTGAATCTCGGGGAGAGGGATGTTCAAAAGAAGGGTTAGATGATCAGATGCAATAACCCAAAAAAATAATTGAAATGTTTTAATATGTACTTTTTTTAGTCAGTAAATCACATTATCAAGTACGTATGCAGAATGATACAGATGTTTTTAAAAAAAATAGGATATAGGTTTGAAAAATTATGAAATTTGAAACGATTCGAATCAAATTTTGTTACGCTGTTCAATGATATTCAACAATTTTGTACTGTTGAATTTCAGAAAAGATTTTCATTTAGCATTCTCCCAATTTATCTAACTTCCCCTTCTTCAATTTTCTTTCCCCTGTCATGATCATTAATCAATTTACCAAGTAGCTTATTTTTCAATTAATTTCAAATTCTCAATATTCATTTTTGGTAATTTTGAAACAACATACAAATAATGGAAAAATTTGAATTCCTGTTTTCATCTTTTAGCCTAAATTTGTTTACTTTGTATTTTGAAAAGTATGGCAAACGGCATCGAACAAAAAAAAACTGCAGAAAGCATAATTGAGGCATTGAAGAAGTCTCGGTGAAGCAGTTTTTTTTTAAATTCAATTTATACGAGCGATCTCCGAAATAATGAGAGCAATCCAGCTGTGTTTAAAGGTGTACTTGAAGAAAAATTCATTGCAAAAATATGAGCATAAAATTGCCTCATTTTTATGGCCGGAATATAAACAGCAGCTGTATTGGAGCGGAAATGAAGGAGCAGTCCGAAAATAATTACAATGTTGTTCAAAAAAACGAGGGCTAAGCAGAGAAAAATTGAATAAATTGTATGATTTTTGAAATAATCTTCCAAAATTTATGGAATTGAAGAGAGAATTATGGTTGTTTGCGTGAAAAGATTACAATTTTTTTCACTGAGAAATCATGTTCAAACAGCGAAAAAAAATTTTTTTGAGTACTTTGGCCAATGAAAAAAATTTAAATGTTTTAAAAGAAAGGAAAATTCATAAGTTCCTCCAACCAGGGTACAGCTTCACACCAGTCGGGTTGCCACCGAAGGACCTGAGCTTGTTGTATGAGTTTTCGAAATATCCATGGTTTTGAGGTTGTTTGATAATTATTGCGTTGAAAAAAAGAGAATTTCACAAAATATTGGGAATATTTATTCGAATGGTTTTCTTCAATTATCTCTTTTTAAAAAATAAATAATGATTTATTGATTTTTGAATTTTTCGCTCTTCCATTGGCCCACAGATCAGTCAATTTTTACTGGTGCAAAAATAAAGTTTCAAAGTTTATTTTTTGAATTTGGCATTGAAAAAGCAGAGATTGAAAAAAAAGTCAGATCAGATAAAGATCAGATCAAGCAAATGTTCAGATCGCCATCTTTTTCAAAAAATATCAATTTTCAAATTCATCGAATTAAAGCATATTGTATTATGATTATGATGTTTTACAATGGCACTGAATTTCTAAATTCTAATGCACTTTTCACTTATCAGTTCACTGAAAGCTGAAAAGTGAAAAGTTAATTAGAAATTCCTGAATTCAGTGGTCGGTGCCGCCATCATTTTGATATTTAAAAAAAAAAAAAAAAAGCTCAGATCACCAAATTTTTGACAAGTTCAGATAAAGATTAGATCAAAAAATTTTGAACAAGATAAGATCAAAGATCACGATCTTGATCTTTTTTTCGGCGATCTGTTCATCTCTGCGAAAAAGTTTTCATTTTTAAAATTAGTTAATTCCATGCTTCTCTTTCTGGCTCATTTGATTCTCTTTTGGGTCTTATTCAATTATCATAGGCTCGTTAATATTTATTTGGTTAAAAATTTTTCTTAGATTTTTCCTTTTTCAGCTTTTCACTACCAAAGTTGTTTGTTTTTGTGAGAAAATTGGTCGTTTTAATCAAGTTTTTAGTGCCCTTATAAATGAAAAAAATTATTAAATTAAAATTTGTTTTGGAATATTTGCTAAATCTACCTGCACAAAATTATTAAATTATGTCCTGGTAATTTTTACTCCTCTGTAGAAAAAATTGCTGGATCTTGGATAAAAAGTATTACCTACTGTGTAGCATTTTTACCTCGATTCTATCAGAGAATGCATTTTTTTTAATTTACTGCAGCGATTGGGAGTTCTCAACTTGACTACAAATTTTTCAACTTTGGGGAAAGGGGAGGGGGGTCAAGATGCCGTCCAGCTTCCGCTCACTACAGCTCTCGTCGAAGATCACTTTCATCTCAATTTTTTAACTCCTTTCAAATATTAAAAGAAATTCCATAATTTTTTTAAAACGGCAATGTCCCTTGACCAAACTCTTATTACGAGTACATTTTACTCTAAATAACTTACGTTTGTCATTTTTTCATGTATGAATAAATTTAAGCTTGATCTCCAAAATTTGGCTCACTAGAAAAATTTGGTAGGTATCAAAATCTCATGAATTGAATTCGGCTGTGCTGAAAAAATTCAACAAGATTCGTTGATTCGCCTTTAGGTATTTGCATTATAAACTAATTTGAAGTATTCTTGATCATTTTGAATTGTTTTCAATTTATGAGCCTATGAGCCTCAAACTTCAAAAAAAAAACTACGTGATATTTCGATAATACAAATGAAATCCTTGAATGAAATGCCAGATTATTCTCATTTTATATGTAGGTACTTGGAAGAATTTTTTTCTTGAAAAATCACTTAAATATTTAAGCTTTTGAAAAAAAAATTAACACGGATAGGTATCTGGGATGGATTTAAGATTTTGCTGCTCTGGGCTAAAATTTAAATGCTGTCTTTTCAGATAAACACCATCCTCCCTTCAAAAAATTGTATTTTTCTAAAATAATTTATTAAACTTTTTAGTTGACATGTACTTTAGGGTGGAGTGAAAAAAAAACATTCCTCGGATTTTGACCAAATCCAAGGGCGTGGCTCATTTTGAGTTGGAGATGCATCCTAGAAAATTTTAGATTCCTAGCTCAA
>FIZU01024729.1:0-17026 GCA_900064475.1 Pseudococcus longispinus
AAAAAATCGGTTTTTTGCATTTTTGAAGATGACGCACCACGATATCAAGTTCTACAAAAATATGGGATTGTATATCTAGACTAAGTACACAATATATTTTTTTTCCAGAATTGCACCTCTGAAAGGGGTTACCAAAATGGCCCTTGGAAAGCTTAAAATGACCATTTAGCCTTGAAAAAGTGCTCGAAATTATTTTCAAAAAATTATAAAAATCACCCTTGATATTATCTACCGTCCTTGCGAGTTTAAAAAAATTCGGTTGAAAACTGCCAAAAAAGGAAGTAGAGCCAAATCACCCCTATAAATTCGGGTACGCTCTTTTCCATTTTTTAATTGAAATAATTTTTCAATTTTTTTTTCAAAATTTGCCATTGCATATTTTTTAATTCTTTGATTTGGTTTTCAAGATTTTCCACCCCATATTTTTTAATTTTTCGATTTTTTTCTTGAAAATTTGCCGCCCCAGAATTTTGCCGCTTTGGGCTATAGCCCGCTGAGCCCCCTTGTAAATCCATGCCTGATGTGAATTCGTTGGGTATTTGTACTCGTTGGTATGTGAATTATGATAATTTAGGCATAGATTTCGACTTGCCAGTACGAGTACATTAGCTTTTACTGGTCGTAATGCATTATTGATGACTGTGAATATGTAACGTACGAGTATAGTTGCCAGATATGAATTTTTCATTAGTATCGTTCTATTCGACGTACCCGCGGACGGTGGTGATAATGGTTTGGAGATGGTAGACGCGATTCGGGAGTAGAATAAAGCTCTAGAAGTGGTTAGTTTTGCATTAAATTATCTTGGAAAAGGGTTAATTCGATAGATAAATTCGAAAATTGTCGCACTTTCGTGTAAAACTTACCAAATAATTTTTTAGCTTCGGATGGGCCAATCCATACGTTTAAATTTCCACAACACGTAGAAACCAGACCCAGCACAATGCAAAAAACCACCCTTAACATGGTGCTAATGGTCGCGATTAAAATTCGATATCTAAATTGGTAAATTGCACTTTGGTATAAAAAAACTTACCAAATAATTTTTTTGTTTCGTTGAATCCAATAAATAAGTTGAAATTTCCACAACACGTCGGAACCCAAACCAGCACAATCAAATACACCACCCTTAACATGGCGCTATTCCATAAATCCACTTTTCACCGACACATTTCACTGGAGCGAAAAAATTGTACCGAACGAATTATCGAATCGTAATTTTTATTCGTCGCATAATTACCACGATCGAGCTTTTTTTTTCCTTCGATGATCGAATTTTTCACTTACGTGATTCTCAATGACGTCGCGAAAGGCTCGCGAAACACATCCGACCCGTCGACTCAAAAGCTGCTAACTGTAACCAAAATGTAACCTTCAATTGCAGCTACCAGTTGATAACGTAATTTCCAGTCTCCGAAGCACGTGTATTTGATAGTACGCGCATAGTCGACAGTGTTACCCCGACCATCGGACTAAAAAGAATTGTCGGAGTGTAAATGGAGTGGCCGATTAGGGAAGTGGCAAGCGAACCATGTAAGTCTTTTAAAAGAGATTTGCTGCTTGGGGTTTTCTTTTTTTTTTTCACCGGCTCGAAACCTATATAGGAATCGTCGATGTGTGTGTATAACGGTGCGTGAATATGGAGAGAAAAATAACGCTCGCTCGGTTTGGATCGAATGAAATTTTAACCGTGGTTGTGGGTTTGGGTTTTGTAAAAAACCGACTTCGGATTTTCCTCTCCTCGTGCCGCGTCCCGGTCCCGGTCCCGCAGTCGATGTCGGTTAAAGTAAAAACTTTTGAGGGATGTTTGAATGAGCTTTAAGTGTCTCGAGGGATCGAGGGAAATTTTTTAGCTTTAAATAAACTTTTGATGCGGTATTTAAGTTGAATACGTTCGTGCTGTATGTAGATTCGGATGGCGGCGAAGATGGTTGCGAAGTTGTAATATTATGAAATTGGCTGGCAAATTAGAATTCGGCGATGTATCGAAAGGAATTGGAAATTTGTGATTTTTAAGCTTGTGTTTGCGAAATTGGCTGAAGAGGAAGTTGGTGGACATTTTTATATTTTTGTTATGAATTGAAACTTGAAGAAGTTTTATTCTGACGATATCAATTGGAAAACTCGAGCCACGATTTTGGAGTTGGAAATAAAGCTTTGAAAACTGGTCAAAGGAAAGCTTAAAATCTTTGATGTGTAATTTTTCGATAGCCTACACAAAGTTTGAAGCATTTGAAAAGAAAAATAACTGTAAAAATCGAAAAATGTTCTAGGCTTTTTCTGTAGAAAATTCTATCCAGTTCTTTCAATTTCGTGTTTGAAAAAAATGGGTGTAAAATTTCGGTTTTTCAGGAAGCTCAGAATTTTAAATGAGGCGTTGAGCTCAAATTTTGAAACTACGAAGTAAAAGATGGTCAAAATTACATAAAATCATTTTTTATTTTTAGACTCACAATTTTACGATTCATTAATTCGACGATGAAATTGTTGACACCCCCCTCCCCCCCCCTCCGGCTCTTCTACCATTTGATCTAAATGTGTTTCACTCATAAAAATATTATCATTTTTGTCCATTTTTAATCAAGTTTTTTTGTAGTTACAAAAAATGTAGACTCATCCGAAGTCGTTTCTGGAAATATTTAATTTAATTTTGAGGTTATATATTTTTTTTCCCTTCATAGTTTTTTTCAAATGCAACTTTGAAAACAAACTGACAGGTTTCCATTTTCCATATTGAGAATTTATCCCTTGAATTTTTCTCTCAGCCCTTGAATTTCACAAAAATAAATGAGTTTTAGATATTTTGTCAGACTTTTTTGGACATGGAAACATTTTCAGATTTTCATTGACTTTTTGAATTTGGAAAATTTCAATCTTCAGAGATAATGCTGACTTTTAGACATTTTTTCACACAATTTAGATTTTTCCAACTTGAAAAATTAATTTTCAGACATTATGAAAGAATTTTTTGAATTTAGAAAATTTTTAAGTCAACTCAAATTAATTTTTGCACTTGAAAAATTTCAACTTTATGGGCTTGAAAAAATTTCTTGACGATGAGTTTTAGACATTTTGTCAGACTTTTTTGGACTTCTAAAAATTTCCATAGACTTTTTGAATTTAGAAAATTTTATCGTCATTTTTTTGATCTACTTTTCGTGTCCATAAAAACCGTCATGAAATTCCTTGACGGTAACTTTTAGACATTTTGTCAGGTTTTTTGTGCACAGAATTTTTTTTTCATATTTCCATTGACTTTTTGAACTTGGAAAATTTCAGAAATAATGCTGATTTTTAGACATTTTGTCAGACCAACAATTTATACATTTTTTTTGACTAGAAAAATTGACTTTGAAATATTTTGTCAGACTTTTTCGGGCATAGAAAAAGAAAATTTTTGAGAATTCAAATGAATTTTTGGGCTTGAAATTTATGGACTTCAAAAATTTCATGAAAGTTCAAATGAGACATTTCGTCAGATAGCAATTTTTTTTGATTTTGGAAAAATTTTCAGATTTCAACTTTTTTTACCTGGAATTGGATTTCGAAAAATTTTCAAAAAAAAATCATTTCGAAGTTCATTTGCGAAAATTTGTTACAATGACTTTTAGGTATTTTGTCTGCCTTTTTTGAACTTGGAAAATTTTTCAAATTTCAAATCTCTGTTTCTTTTGACGTATAAATGTGTCATGAAGCATTGAGGTCCAAAAATTTTCAAATTGGGACACAAAAATCGAATTTCGTCGTTTTTTCGAAAAAAAATCCCAATTTTCGTTCAATTTGGATACCACTGATTTCATTTCGTTAGTAAAATAAACCAATTTTCAAAAATTTAAATTGACCAAAAATTTTCGATTTTTTTTGACACGAATATGTCATGACTGGAGGTTAAGACAATGTCTACCCCACGTTTTTGTATCAAGAAATTTTGCTACACTGGATGACTTTTTGGAATTGGAAAATTTTATTAGGCGAGCAGAAAACTTTTTGGACTTGAAAACATTCGAATTGTAGAAGTGGTTCAAACATAGAAAAAATTGTTAAAAATGTTGCAGAAGTGGCCGAAAAATTCATGAAAATCAGCGGAATTATTGTAAAAATTGTCAAGAAATCATAATAATTATTTAAAATGTGGTAATAAAGATTGAAATTGCGGTGCAAATTGGTGAAAATATCTTAAAAATTATTGAAAATTTCACAAACATCATTTAAAAGATGAAAAAAATTATCAATGAGTCATGAAAACTTTCAAAAATGTTGTTAAAATTGTCGAAATGTGACAAAAATCAGATTCAAAAATTAAAATTATGAAAGTCGTTGAAAGTTTCGTAGAAATCGATAAAATTGTCATCAAAATAGGTTTGAAAATGTCATAGAAATGGCCAAAAAATCATGAAAATTGTCAAAGATTTCATTAAAATCATTTGAAATGTGAAAAAAATTGAAGAACTTAGAAGATCGTCGAAAATTTTGTAAAATTTTTGAAATCGTCTTAAAAAATTGTTGAAAGTTTCGTAAAAATGATTTGAATCTTTAAAAAAATTATCAAAAGATTGTAAAAATAGGAATTATTTGAAAAAATATGAAAAAAAAAATTGTAAAACTATGAAAAATGGACAATAATTTTGAAAAATTGTTGAACTTTTTGAACAAGAATTCCCAAAAAAAATTACGTTTCATTTTCAAACGGGTATTTTGGATTTTTTTTTTTGAAAATTGTGTCACATTTCTTCATTTGAAGTTTTTTTTCGATTTTCTGGTTTTTTCGTATTTTTACAATTTTATGTGTTGCATCTTTCTTGAAAAAATCTCAGTCATGCTTTCCTCTAAATTTTCTCGATTTTAATGAATTTTTATTCCCTGATTGTCATTCCATTTGCCCAGATTGCAAAAAATCTCAGGTACGAACCTGAGGAATCTAAAACTTTATTGAATAGGTACCTTGTCATGTTTAAAATCGAAGTGCGTACACTTTCTTCTGTAAACATTTCTCTTGTTTGGCTACATTTCCTACACAGTTTACTCCCCCTCTCAAAAGTTGACAAAAAATGATCCATTTTCAATTTTTATAAAGTTTCATCAAATTTAACCCCCTTCCCTCGGTTTTGTCCATTCTACAATAACATCTAAATCACGAAATCTCGATCTCTTGTCTTTTTAGGAAGCAAAAATATGTCATTTCTGATTACTAAGCATATTATTTTGTACTTATATTCGGTCATTAATACCTACTTAGAGCTATGCCATTAAATTACCCAAGTTTTTGAAAAATCATCGCCCGTCAAAAACCCCATAAAGAACTCTACCCGTTGAACTTCTTGGAATAAAAATTTACGACGTGCATAATCATGTCACCAATCATAAAGACGAGAAAAAAAAAATTGAAAAATGGCATTAAATCCTACGACTATAGGGCACATTTCCGTAATAAAAAAAACATGAAATTAACATAAACACATCCTTAATAATAAAATATGAAAAAAGTACGCGCTTTAAAACGTGCTACTAATCGAACCAACACATTCGAAAAAAATTCTCATACGTTATAACCCATCTTCACTAATTATCACCCCTCTCGTATACACGTACATCGCGACCAAGGCAACGGAAACAAAAAAACTTGGGTAATTTTTCTACTCGTGTCATTGTAAATTGTCCATAAATCAAACTCGGCTAAGTAAAAAATATCATATAAAATGTACACGAACACGAGACCAAAATTCCCTCTAATTTGCGTTTAATTACTTTGAAACATAGGCGACAACATCGTCGTTCGTATAGTATGGTGTATGAAATACTATGTACGAAATATCTCCTACTGGTACGAGTGCAGAGTAAACACACTTATAATAATAACATCGTGTGATATACCAAAGTATAAGTTCAAAGTCTATGGTATCCTTGTCGAAGCTAGCAGAGAAAAAAATATACACACAGACACCGAGAGGAATTTTTTTACAACTTCCGTACGCTTGATTGAGTATACATAGCGCAGATATACAACAAACGGGGTAACCGAAGTACGAGTATATTTTTTAGAACTTGATTCCGCCATTCCATGTACACATCGAGTATATACTGCAACGAATGTCGGATGAATTAAAAATATTACAGACATGGCTCTCGCATTGTTTTATTAATGGTTTGAATGACCTGTTATGCATTGCCGTTCCATTTGTCAGCTGTCATCGTATGTGTTTTGTTTAATTCGGCGTAAGTTATACGTTGTATGTTTTTTTTTCTCCCCTTTTTGGCTGGATATTTAAATTCTAAACACTTTAATAATTCATTAGGTTCGAGGAAAAAAAAAATATTTTTGAGGCTAGACCAGCGACGTCGACCGTTTTACTGCACCTAACGTAGTTGTAAGTCGCTAGCATAATGGACTGGAGATTGTTATCTGCGAGTCTTGAAATACGGCTGGACTTTTTTTCAGGAAATTCAATTGGTTAGAGGAATTAGAACAAGAAAAATATACTTGAATTGGCGGGAAAATCAATAAAATCATTACGATCTTAATTTTTACGATTAAAAGAAATGATAATTGAAATTTTGAAATTTCAAAAATGCATCTGACTGTAGAGAATCTCTGAAATTTTCCAATTCAAAGAAGTCTGCTTGACAAAATGTCAGAAAGTTACCCTGATTTATAAAATTTTCAAAGTTCAAAAAGACAAAATTATTTGTCTGACAAAATGTCTAAAAGCCAGCATAATCTCTAAAATTTTCCAAGTTCAAAAAGTCAATAGAAATTTGAAAATTTTTTCAAGTCCAAAAAAGTCTCACAAAACGTGTCAAATTCGATGAAAATCTAAAAAAATTTCCAAGTCAAAAAAAGCTGACAAAATTTTCAAAGTTCAAAAGTTAATATAAATCTGAAGATTTTTCCAAGTCTAAAAAAATCTGACGAAATGTCTGAAAGTCAATTTTCAAACTTCAAAAAGTCTAAATTGGTTGTTTAACAAAAGTGTATAAAAGTCAGCATTATCTTTGAAAATTTTCCATGCCCAAAAAGTCAATACAAATATTATTTTCCAAGTCCAAAAAAGTCTGATAGAATGTATGACGTGTTGTCCGTCTGTCCCTAACGGCAAGATTTTTTCCAACTTTTAGACATTTTGCCAGACTTTATGAAACCTATAAAAATTTTGAATATCAAACGCTAATATTTTTCAGAAGATGAGTTTCAGACTTTTTGCTAGAAGATCCATGACGTGTCTGTCTGTCCGTAACGTTGATATTTTCAATTTTTAGACATTTTGTCAGACATTCAATTTTGACTAAAATATTTACAAGTTGGACAAAAAAATAAGAATTTACGAAAAACAACGACTGGGCCACAAAAAATGAAAATTTTGACCAAAAATAACGATTCTTAGCTTGAAATAACAATTTTGATTTTCGACCAAAAATGACAATTTTGATCAAAAAATGACAATTTTGATCAAAAAATGACAATTTTGACCAAAAATGACAAATTAGACCAAAAATAACGATTTTGACCAACAGCAACGATTCTTACCTTGAAATAACAATTTTGACCAAAAATTCACAATTCGTACAAAAAAAATTGATAATTACGGCCGATTTTGACCAAAAATAACAATTCTCACCTTAAAATAACAATTTTGACCAAAAAGTCACAATTCGGACCAAAAACAATTGATGAAAAACGCTCAATTTTGACAAAAAGTGACACTTTCTACCTTGTAATGACAATTTCTACTTTGAAATTACCATTTTGACCAAAAAATAACAATTTTGACCAAAAATGACAATATTGACCAAAAGTGACAAGTTTGACCAAAAATGACGATTTCGACCAAAAATGACAAGTTTGACCAAAAATAACGATTTGGACTAAAAATGATTTTTGACCAAAAATTCACAATTTGGACAAAAAAACAATTTATGATTACGGCCGATTTTGACCAAAAATGACAATTTTGATCAAAAGATGACAATTTTGACCACAAATGACAAATTAGTCCAAAAATAACGATTTTGACCAACAGTAACGATTCTTACCTTGAAATAACAATTTTGACCAAAAATTCACAATTCGTTCAAAAAAAAATTGATAATTACGGCCGATTTTGACCAAAAATAACGATTCTTACCTTAAAATAACAATTTTGACCAAAAAGTCACAATTCGGACCAAAAACAATTGATGAAAAACGCTCAATTTTGACAAAAAGTGACACTTTCCCCCTTGTAATGACAATTTCTACTTTGAAATTACCATTTTTACCAAAAACTAACAATTTTGACCAAAAATGACAATATTGACCAAAAGTGACAAGTTTGACCAAAAACGACGATTTGGACCAAAAATGACAAGTTTGACCAAAAATAACGATTTGGACTAAAAATGATTTTTGACCAAAAATTCACAATTTGGACAAAAAAACAATTTATGACTACGGCCAATTTTGACCAAAAATGACAATTTTGATCAAAAGATGACAATTTTGACCAAAAATGACAAATTAGTCCAAAAATAACGATTTTGACCAACAGTAACGATTCTTACCTTGAAATAACAATTTTGACCAAAAATTCACAATTCGTACAAAAAAAAATTGATAATTACGGCCGATTTTGACCAAAAATAACGATTCTTACCTTAAAATAACAATTTTGACCAAAAAGTCACAATTTGGACCAAAAACAATTGATAAAAAACGCTCGATTTTGACAAAAAGTGACATTTTCTACCTTGTAATGACAATTTCTACTTTAAAATTACCATTTTTACCAAAAAATAACAATTTTGACCAAAAATGACAATATTGACCAAAAATGACATTTTTGACCAAAAATAACGATTTGGACCAAAAATGACAAGTTTGACCAAAAATAACAATTTGGACCAAAAATGACAATTTTGACCAAAAGTGACAACTTTGACCAAAAATAATGATTCTTACATCGAAATAACAATTTTGATTTTTGACCAAAAATTCACAATTTGGACAAAAAACAATTTATGATTACGGCCGATTTTGACCAAAAATGACAAATTTGTCCAAAAATAACGATTCTTACACTGAAATAACAATTTTGATTTTTGACCAAAAATGACAATATTGTCCAAAAATGACAAATTTGACCAAAAATAACGATTTTGACCAAATGTAACAATTCTTACCTTGATATAACAATTTTTACCAAAAATTCACAATTTGTGCAAAAAACAATTGATGATTAACCAAAAACGACAATTTTGACCAAAAATAACGATTTGGACCAAAAATAACGATTCTTACCTTGAAATAACAATTTTGACCAAAAATTCACAATTCGGACAAAAAAACAATTGATAAAAAACGGCCGGTTTTGACCAAAAATGACACTTTCTACTTCGAAATTGTTTTTGAAATTTTTCAAACCCAAAAAGTCATTTGAATTTTGAAAAAATTTTCAAAGTGGAAAAAAGTCAGACAAAATATCTAAAAGTCTGCGTAACGAATTTTCTTGAGTAGGTAAATGGAATTTTTTTGAAAAATTTTTGAAATCTAATTCCAAGTACAAAAAGTCAGTCATTAGAAATCTGAAAATTTTTCCAGGTTTAAAAAAGTCTGATAGAATGTCTGATTTAAACTTAAAGATTCTCGAGAAAAACTTTAAGAGAGTTCGTCAGCTTTATCTCAGTGGGTCGATTTTCATGTCGTGTTTTTTTTTTTTTTAAATTTGTTTCGAATTGGAAGTACGTAAGTATGAAGCATCGAGACCCAACAATTTTCAAATTTTGGGTCAAAAGTCAAAATTTTGTGTTTTTTTTAAACCTTTGAGTATGTGAAGCAGGCTCACTCGTAAAATATGAAAATAACTTGTTGACAAATGAATATGATGGATTTTTGATGAAAATGTTGCTACATCTACTTTTTCCACAATTTCGACCCAAAGTTCTCATTTCTACAATTTCGTGATCAAGTCTCATCCTCAGTTATTTTGTCATGGACGTTCTCACTCCCCTCCAATCCTATAAAGATTACCACTTTCAATTTGTATTGGAGTTTATTCGAGATATAACAACTTCGTCAAATCAGTCAAAGCTTTTCAAACGAATGATGAACTTTAATTTTTCCAAAATTATCGCTCAGGAAGGGTATACGATGAACAAAGGCGGAATTCAGCTGAGCGTCGGTCGCAATTTGGAAGACTAATTTTATGAAATTTTAATTTAGCGGAATAGGCCGCGTGTGCGTGCCACATTTATTGTGTAGAAATTACAAATTCTCTATCGGCTCACTAATCGAATATGTGTAATGTACTTTTAATTTCCCTTGGTATTTGTAGCGGAACGAGATTTCTAAAAGGTATCTCGCGGTGTGCTATATGTATACTGCACGTTTCCATAAGTTTTGAATAATATCGAGAATACATATAGTACAAAGTAGGTACATCAAATACAAAACGTACCTATATAACCCGGGTGCTATTTAAAGCCTACTACATTGTGCCTTTATCGAGCTTTTATATCATTGTATAGTATGTGTAGTGTGTACCCATATCCTGTAGTTTTTTTTTTTAATGTATTCGCCGATTGATGAGTTTACAAACAAGGAAGTTGTTGGTCTTGGTACCTTTACTTTACCTTATGCATATACATGGTACAAAGCCTGGGTACATTTTACGAGCAATGACTCGTCACGTCGGTATCTTGCAGAGAATTTTACCTCGCAGCGTTGAAAAGTTATACCGGGAATAATTACTGCTGCGGAGCGAAGTAAAAAAAAAACTACCGTATTAAAATGGGAAAAGATTTTTCGAATTTACAAAGCATAAAAACATTTTTCGTCGTTGCTTTTATACTAAGAAAAATAACTTAGCGATTTTTCTTTTGAAGTAAATCTTGTACTGTATTATTTACTGTGTAATAAGAACCTTTCTCTTTTTGCCACGGCTACAACACTTTAATAAATGCAGTCGAGTATAAGGAAAAAGTTTTCACGTTCCAGTGAGCTCGGTAATTGGATCGTCTGTGTGTAAAAAAAAGGTTAAATTTTTTGATGACTTTGACTCTCTTTTTCTCGCTGCTGCAAACGCAACGGCAACGGATTTATGCAGGTTTAACTTTTAATAAACAAGACGTCGCGTCGTCGTATATTTTCCAAGCAACATTTCCTATTCAAAAATCAAATTAACCGTGAAAACTTCCAGCAATTTTACAAGTTGCCGTTTTTTCCCTACTCTTTTTTCCTTTTTCTTCAATTCGGAAATATGTTTGTTTATTATTAAGAATAAAAATACGATTTTCTTTTTATTATTTCTTTTTTTTTTCCTTTCGACTTGGCTTTTATATATTGAAAATATCATCGTATGTTTTTCTTCGCTTTACTTTCACTTTTTTTTCGCAGGGGGAGGGGGGTTGTGTGTGTTGAGAATGGGAAGCGAGGAAGAGAGGTCGTATTTACCGAAATTATACGCGGTGGTTTATAATTTGACGAACGAATCGATAAAGTATAGAGGCATAGTATTTTCATATCAAATAATCGCCCACCGATCAACGATGTCGGCAGGGTGGCAGGGAGGCATATACAAAACCGTTTCGAATATTTTAATTTTGATTGGATTTTCTTTCGGTCTGATAAGGACTCGAAAAGGCAAAAATGAAAAAAATGTCAGTCATTAAATTTTCGTTTTTTCAATTTTTTTTTTCTTTTCGAAATGATTTTTTTTAATTTAGCAAATGACGTGGGTATATTGAATATTTTTCATCGGTGTTTTCTCTCTCTCGAGGATAGAGTAATGAATAACTTTGGAGTGCTTTTTAATATCTTTTGTCGTTGTTAATTTGGTAAAAATTCGACGGAAATTGAAAAATTGTCGACAGAGTTAGTTGATATTCTGAAAAATTATGGAGCAAAAAATGATATGAAATTTTAATGAAGAATTCTTGTAATAAACTCGAATTAGATATTTTTTTATTTTAATGAAAATTTGAAATATTATATCGATGGTAGATAAATATTAAAAAGTGGTCGAAACATAGCAAAAGTCATTGAAATATACCTAGACGAATGCTGGGTTCATAATTTTTTCAAATATTTGAAAAAGTACATAAAAATTGTTGGAAATGTTGCAGAAATGCCTTTGAAATCGTAAATTTGGCCTAAAATGTTGCCAAAATGATCAAAATTTACATCAAAATCTTGAAAATGATTGTCAAAATGGATGAAAATACGTAATAAAATTGTAAAAATGTGGTAAAAATGGTTGAAAATTTCGCTGAATTTGTTTTGAAACACGTGAAATTTGATCCCAAATGCTTCAAAATTTGCCAAAATATCAAAAATTTGTTAAAAAAACACTATTTTTATAAGACTTTTATGACTTTTTAATCAACTTTTGATGATTTTTTTTGATATTTTTTAGCCCAAATTGTTTATTTTATCGATGTTTTTAATGATTTTGATGTGATTTTCACGATATTTCCAACAATTTTTATGATATTTTGAAAAATTCAGATAATTTTTTAATTTTTTATTTAAAAAAAAGTGGTATTTTCACTATTTTCTCGACTTTTTGAAAGGTTTTTGACGATTTCTACGTTATTTTGTGGTAATTTGCAGGCGATTCTCATCACTTTTACGACTTAATCAAGGATTTTTATGATGAGTTTTTAAAATTTTTACCAATTTGGTAATTTTTACGCATTTTAAGTAAAATTTTCGATATTTTAACTTGAAAATGTGGTTGATTCTAACGATTTTTGAATAATTATTACAAAATTTTAACATCGATAAGCAAATTTCCATTAACTTTTTGAACTTGGAAAATTTCAGAATTTAGACTTTTTATGAGCTTGGAAAATTGACTTTCGGACATTTTTTTTCTCCACTTCTACGACTTTCTCAATACTTTTTATGCTAGGTACTTTGGACAAATTTTGAAAATTGTTGGCAATTTTTACTTCTTTTTGAGTAAAATATACTAGGTATATTTTAATCGCTTTTTTTTTGACATTTTGAATGATTTTCGACAATTTTTGTGTAATTTTCATAAACTTTTTCAATTATTTTCATGTTATTTTGAACACACTTGGAAAATGTTGGAAATTTTTACTTCTCTTTTAACATAATAAACAGTAATTATAAAAAGTTTTTTTGGCATATCGGAAAATTTTTGGTATATAATTTTTACACAATTTTTACGATTTTTCTTCAACTTTTACAACTTTTTTAATGATGTTTATGAAATTTTGAAAAAATTGCGAAATTTTCGACAAATTTTTAGTAATTTTCACAGAATTTGCACTTCATTTTTCGTTAACTTTTACGACTTTTCTATTTCTTTTAATGATATTTTGACCAAATCTGGAAAATTTTTGACAATTTTTTTGGGGAAAAATCCACAGAATTTGAAGAGTTTTTTTGACGTTATGAAAAATTTTCAATAATTTTTGAATAATTTTCATGCGATTTGTATGAATTTTCTTCAATTTTTACAACTTTTTCATTAATTTTATGATATTTTGAACAGATTTGGAAAACTGTTGGTAATTTTTATTTCAGTTTGAGTAAAATCCACGATGGATAATTGAACAATTTTTTTGGCATTTCGATAAATTTTTTAAAATTTTAGAATAATTTTCTCACGATTTGCTTGATTGTCCCTTAATTTTTACGTCTTTTTCACCAATTTTTACGATACTTCGAACAAAATTTAAAAACTTGACAATTTTTAGAACTTTACCCGCATATTTCACAATATTTTTTCGATTTTTCTGATATTTTGAATGATCTTTTCGCCATTGTTGAGTTAATTTTAAACATTTTTCATGTTTTTCCAGCATTTAAACATCTTTATCGATGTGTTTGGGAGATTTTTACATTTTTTACAATTTTTATGAACATTTTGAATAAATTTTGGAAAAATTTTTTCTCTCATTTTTATGGTATTTTCAACAATTTTTTCCAGTTTTGCCAAGTTTCTGACAATTGCATGATTTTTTGCACCACCTGCCACTTTTTCAATGATTTTCATGAGATTTTCATGCTATGCCATTCCAAAAAAAGAAGCTTTGGGACAAATTTTCACAATTTTTTTTGCGTAGCATATATTTTAACGGAATTTTAACCAATTTTTTCCATATTTTGAAAGATTTTCAACTATTTTTACGAAATTTTAGACAATTAGCATATAATACGATGCAATCATTGATTGAAAAACTTATGACAGATGTTGCAATTTAATTTGAACACTATTTCAATTTTTATCAATTTTCTCAAAAATTTTCATAATTTACATCGAAATTTTTATATTTTAATCATTTTTGCAGAGTATTTTTTGTTACTTTATATGAACCGATGTATCTACAATTTACTTTTTTATTATTTTACCATTTTAAATTATTTTTCATCATTTTCAACTTTTTTGAAAAATATTTAAATGATTTTTGAGACAATTGGACTACAGCTATACTTCCACAATTTTTGAACGTTCTGTAATTTCAATTGTATTTTTATGATTAGTATGACGATTTCAACAATGGCTTTATAAATTCTATGTTCTTTTTTTAAGGCAATCGTTTCAATTTTTCTATTTTTGCGATATGATTCACTCATTAGGTAATGAATGTGAGTTTTCCTCCGAATTCGTCAATCATCGCCCTTCTTTGTACTAGTCTCCCATTTAAAAAAAAAAATACTCGGGAATGAATTCTTCATTTCCGGGAGACATAATTTCCAACAACCTGTAACCCATCTCTTTCTCGCCGCAATCGCTTCGCAATCTTCTTATCCCATATTGAACCCATTTAAACAGGTGAAAATCACATTCTCGGACGGAAGTAAATGTCGTACAGGTGGTTCAGTCATTCACAGAGAGACCGGTATAAGGCCTATAAGATATCCCAGCCCAAACTATATGCATTTTGCACTCGAAAGTGCCATACCACTGGTATGGTTTAAATGACGAGACGTATACTTTGACAGCTGACAAGTGGCATTTCTTTTGAGGCGATTAGGTGTGAAAGTACATAGTCGGGAGTGCGAGAAATCATCATAACTAGGACGAAAATTATGACTAACTGCGACGGGTTATTTTTAACGATCGTCTCGGATCTAGCATGAGTCTATCGGTGGTACGTTGGCTTCATATGTGCGAACCTTTCCTTATCTCTTTCTGTATGTAAGTTTTTGTCGACGTTTCCGGTATGTTGTTGCAAGTATGAAGTACGCGAGGACTGAGGAGATATGGATATCGCGCATCGACGACGATTCGTATACGTGTATAGTTTGGAAAAGAATGATGTATAACGTGTGCAATGTACGAATGGTCCTTAGGGGGTCGGTAATGGTTGTGAAACACATGGTGCCAGCAAGACCTACGGGGTGCTGAATGCTTACGCGTATATTTCTCGCCATCACTTAAACTTAATGTTTCATGAATAATCCAATACCGTCATTCTTTTTACATATATTTAAAGTTGACATTTTTTGCTATATGTTTACGTTGTCGTCGACGTCGTACGAGTATAAAACAATATTCGGTTACTTGGACGCCATATTTATTGCTACGCCTATCCCAGCACCGACCCTCGTACTCGTAGGTACCCGTTTCGTGTACTATTTTAAGACAATAGGGTAAGTCCAAGTCAGCCTTGTGTCGAGGAAATCCTAAACCCTTACGGATGGTAACGATTGATGATGGAAAAATGACTCTTTACAATGTGTGAAAATTGTACGTATTTATTATTCGTATCGTAGCTGTAGGCGACTTCGGAAGACGTATGGTTTCGTTGACGTGCCGCCTGCACCGTCGTATCTCGAATGACTATTTTTTTTTTGTAATTGTAAAAAATAAAGTGTGAATTTGTAAAATGAACGTTGTGATAATCGTGTAGGAGAATTTTACTCATTTTAATCATTTTTGTGTCCAATATGAGATATAATGGATAAAATTTGAAAAGTTTTATTGCATCATGTAGACTGAGTCAAGTTAG
The DNA here is from genome assembly GCA_900064475.1 of Pseudococcus longispinus. Taxonomy (NCBI): domain Eukaryota; kingdom Metazoa; phylum Arthropoda; class Insecta; order Hemiptera; family Pseudococcidae; genus Pseudococcus; species Pseudococcus longispinus. The sequence continues at coordinate 15,955 of FIZU01024729.1, forward strand.
TGCACGAGGTCATTTTCACTAGTGAAAAATGAAATTTCATACAGAAAACAGAATCAAATCAAAATTATCTACTTTCATTTTTTTATGTGAGATTTGCTACAAATTGAGAAAAAATTGCACCTGACTACTCGCTTTTGAAAAAGAAAGATGTAGCGCAAAAATTTCAATTTCATCCACCACCAATTTTTTTATATTTGTAATTTCGAAAAAAAGTTGATTTTTTGAGTTGTAATTCGTATATTTTATGGCCTCAAGTAACCTAAAATTAAAATTTTCTTACTTTTATAAAATTAAAATCAAAAGGATTTTCGATTTACAGTGAAAATTCGCCCAGGAAATCGACTTTCACACTTTTTCAGACTTTCAACATCAATTTTCGGAAAAATGATGTACCTATTATTGTATTTGAAGAACGGGCTAAAATTTTGTCAAATTCTACTTCACACACCATTTGGTGAATATTTTTGAGGAAGAATTTTCATTAGCTGAATTTTTCAAACTGCAGACATCTGTATGTCTTGATAGCTGGGGACTGGGGTTAGTCTGATGGTAAAAAAAATTGAAAAAATGACATTTAAGACTTGGAAGAAATTCGAAAATTTGACTTTTTGGACTTGGGGAAATTTCAAAAATTCTCTTTTTTTTGGACTTGGAAAAATTGATATTGTTTCAAAATTTGATTTTTAGATATTTCATCGGGCAGGATAAAATTTTGTTAGATTAAACTGAACTTCATAGATTTTTTAAGAATTTGTACAAGTGTTCAAAAGTCTAATAAAATGCTGAAAAATCAGATGAAAAAATGTAAAATATTATCAATTCGGAATATTTGCCACATTTTACATTTTTTTATTTGATTTTTTAATATTTTGCCAAACTTTTGAAAACTCGAATGAATCTTTGAAAAATTCAACGAAATTTGATTACTTACCCTTGGTTACTTTTTCGACTGGAAAAAATTTTATAGCTTGAAATGATTTGTAGGATTTGGAAAACATTAGAAGAAATCGACAGTTTGCGAACTTATAAAATATTTTAACGATTCTGTATAAGTATTTCTTTTTCTTTGGGG
>FIZU01024731.1:0-17516 GCA_900064475.1 Pseudococcus longispinus
ATTTCAAAGTGCCAAAAAATTGGGAAAATTTTGACCAATTTTTTTGAAAAAATTTACACGAGTGTACCCACGTCCCACATAGTGTCCACAATCTGTGAAAATTTCATAATTTTTCATCCACCCCCTCCAAACATATCGTGTATTCAAGTTTCGATATTTAGGGGGCGATAATTCGGGACTGGGTGGGGGTGGTGGGTCAAAAATTTCGTTGGTGAGTTTTTACATCAGGGGGACATTTAGGACCACTTTTGAGGAAATTTGGGTCGAGAGTCGATTTCACCATCTTACCAAGGAAGGGCTTTTGTGTCGCAGAAAATGATGAATTTTCGTAAAAATTCAAGCATTATGCTATGAATGAATCTCTATCTTTTAACCAGTTGGAACTTGGTCAACTAGTCAACTTCGATTGAGCTGAAATTTGGCTCACTGAAAGAGCATGCCCCTCAGACCTCAGATCCAAATTTTGAGCTGCTGAAGTTGATTTTTCGATTTTTGGTGAATTTTTGAAAATGACGAAAACAGTCCATTTTGATATATTAATTTTTTTACAAAAATAGTAAATTCCGAGATAAAATCCTGAAAATCGGTTTATGCACTAAAGTCGACTCCAAAGTCGATTGCGACCATTTTTGAAGCAATCTGGAGCCTCCAGCAAAAGTTGACTTTTCTTCAGCATACTGAATCGCTCCCGAAGGAGCTAATTTTTGATACCTTGATAAAAAATTGTGATAAAATTGAATTTTCAGTCATCGAAGTTGATTACAGCGCCTTCTAGAGCGATTCCAGTGCGCTGGAGAAAAATCAACTTTGGCTGATCCGGATCTTTTTTTGCCTGGATCCGCGGGAACCCTGGAATTTTTAATACCTATTCTACAATTTTTGTTTCACACTTTTTGTTGTATCATGATTTTTTTTATTTTGAACTACCAAACCTTTTGGGGTACCCTACTGCAAAAAATTTGATAAATTTTCGATACGAAAAAAAGTTTTAAACAAAAGTTATCCAGCGTTGAAAATTCGTCATTTTTTATTCAATAAATTTTTTTCAACCTCCAAATGGAGAAGAACTATTCTGAAAATGAAAAAAATTCTGTTCACCAACGTTACACACATTCAATAATTGTGAGAATTCCCATAAGTACTATAGAAACCTACTTTGAATTTTAATTCAAAAGGTTCGAATGAGGTCTAAAAAAGGTTTTATATCCCCACTCATGTCAATTCTTGTTCAAAAAAAGAAGTACACCTATGCTAACCGCTTAGACTACATATATCTTTAAAGTAAGTCTATAAATTATTCGACTATCGCACTAATACAACCAAATTCTGAATCGGCACTGAATTTTGGCCTGTTTTTAGGTACTGAAATATTTAATATATTCGAAAATCACCGGAGATCACATCTACCAATCGGAAATCCGAGATGTATACTCGCAAAAACTCCATCTTGGGCAAAACGATATAGACGAATGTTTCGAACAGAAAAGTGCACGAGTAAAACGCGATTCGTCGATTATCGAACCTTCGATATTCGAACCAGTCGATCTAGAACGATCTCCCAGACGAAAACGAGCCGTGCTGCGCAAACAAAACCAAATATTTTTTCGTCGAAGGAAGAAAAAGCTGTTCAGGAAGAGTAAAATACGTAAAAGTTTAATGAGAAGGGGTAAATTCACTACAACGACTCCGTTCAGGAATATGAAAAGATACACCGCAGGAAAAGGTAAAATAGCTCGACCTCCCGGATTAAAATACAGAAAAAAATACCGTTTTAATAAGTTCAAAAAAACGCATGACGTTGCTCTGGGTCTGGGAGCCGATGGCATGGCACAGTTTAAAAAAAGCGCTCCTAAGAAAAGAGCACCTATTCACGTTCGAGACTACGAAAGAGGTCGAGGTACTCGAAAAGCTTTCAGAGGTCGCGTAGGCGAACGTAGATCACCCGTCGATGCAGATCGTAGACGCGCCGGAGCGAAAGATCGTCGCAAAAGTGCCGCAGGAGATCGTGATTTTGCTAAGAAACCCAAAAAAGACTACTACGACGAAAGCGACTACAACAGCAGACTGGGAGAAGATTCTTTACCTAGGCAAACGAAAGCTCGAAAATACAACACTTTTGGTAAAACCACCAAACGAAAGAAAGTCAGCAAATCGCTAAAAATTGAAGATTCCGAATACGCCGACAGCGACGAAGATAACACCTTATTGCTCTCCGACGACGAACAATTGACTGACGTTTCTTCGGAAATAGAAGCACTACGTTCTGAGCTGTCTGATGAGAGACCTAGACATCGTAAAAATGCCAGTTCATCGGAATACGAGCAATACAGCTATGCCGAAGATGATTCAGCCATCGTCAAAGGAGAAGTTATATCGTCCAAGGAAGAATCACCAGAACGTGTCACTTTTGCACGGAAAACAACTCTACTCGGTCCTGTCAATTACGACCAATACGATCTCAAGAAACTGGATGCTTCGATGGAACGAGTATTTAAAAGAAAGAAGTCCAAAAAAGAAAAAGCGATTGCGGCGGTCTTACAAGACGACGATCCGCTCGAATATCTTGAAGATGCTTATAAAGACGAAACATCTTATGAGACCAGCTCAGACACAAAACAGACCAAACAAAAAGGCAAAAAATCTAAATCCAAAGTTAAAAAAGGCCAAGAAAAATCTAAAACTCGCTCTAAAAAAGGCCAAGAACTTCGAACCAAAGCTAGCAAAGCACAAACCAAAGCGAAGCCCGAAACAGATACAGAAGAATCGTATTCTCACGATGATCCCGAAGAATACGCCGAATCCAGCTCTGAAAAAGAACAATCCAAAGCAAAATTGGAAAAAGAAGCCGAAAAATCGTATTCTTACGATGATCCCGAAGAATACGTCGAATCGAGCTCCGAAAAAGAACAATCCAAAACAAAATTGGAAAAGGGATCCAAAGAATCTGGTTCAAACGAAGAGACAGAAGAGTACTATTCCGATGAATATGACGAGTATTCCACTTATGAGGAGACAGTTACTCCAAAAAGGAGAATACCAACTTCGAAAATTATCCAACATTCGAAACAAAGTAAATTTTACGAGGAATATACAGATACTGATGATGACAATACAAACTCTAAACCAGGTTCGAAGTCCAAAAAAGGGTTAAACGCGGCGACAGGAAAAATAACTTGTAAAACCAAACCGCCGTCTAAAAAAGGTCACGAAAAATCGACGTACGAATCAGAAGAATACGATTCTGAAGAATATTCTGAAGCTGAATCATCACACGAGCATAAAAATAAGCAAAAGAAAACTGCCGTGATCTCTAAAAAAGATTCAAAAACGGTAGCAGCAAAAATAAAATCGGATTCTAAAAAGGGTCACGAAACATCGACTTACGAATCAGAGGAATACGATTCCGAAGAGTATTCTGATTCAGACATTTCTAACAAACATCATTCTGATAAAATCACTCGAAAAAAAGACCCGATTAAATCTAAAAAATCAACGTCTAAAAAAACCCCTTCTAAGAAAGATTCTGAAACGTCGACGAACGAATCAGACGAATACGATTCTGAGTATTCTAACGAGAGCGATAAAAATACACCAAAGAAAATTACACGGGGTGGCAAAATGGCAGCAAAGGATCTTAAAAAAGATCTTGATACTTCAGAATTCATATCGCAATATAATTCATACGATTCAGAAGAATGTTCCGATTCTGGCACTTCAAACAAACATCACTCTGATAAAATCGCTCGAAAAAAAGACCCGATTAAATCTAAAAAATCAACGTCTAAAAAAATCCCTTCTAAGAAAGATTCTGAAACGTCGACAAACGAATCAGACGAATACGATTCTGAGTATTCTAATGAGAGTGATAAAGAGACACCAAAATTTATTACTACAGAACCAACTTTTATTGTACCAACGACAAAAAAAATTACACGGGGTGGCAAAATGGCTACAAAAAAGAAATCTAAATCTGAAAAAAAACAAGGAACATCGATATACGAGTCAGGCGAGTATGATTCCTATTACTCTGATAGCCATTCGGATAAACACAAAGATGAAAAATTGGGGCTAGACGATATAAAAAGCAAAAAAGATCTGAAATTTTCGCCTTCTCAAGAAATGGAAATGAAAAACCACCAACTCGACGTTATAAAATCTTCGAAAGATCAAAAATTACCCCTTTCTAGAAAAAATAATTTGTCAAGTTCAAATGTTGAAACATCAATGGACGAGTCAGATGATAACTACTCTAATTATTCTCACGATGATACCGATGAAAGCCACAAATTGAAAAGTTCAGGGAAGGGCGATTTCAAAGCACCATCTTCTGAAAAAGCCGCTCTTGAAAAAGAACCCGCCAAAGACATCAAAACTAAGAAAACTTTACCTCAAAAAACGACGTTGAAAATATCATCCATAAAAACCACCAAGAATAAACAAAAAGCTAAAAAAACTCTCGAAACATCGTACGAAGAATCAAACTACGATTCTCAGGTAACATCATACGAATACAGTTCTGACGATGTTACTCAATCCAAGAAAAGTCTTTCCCAACAAATAACTTCGTTTGATAAATATCCCACGTATTATATTCCTTCAGAATCCATTCTTATGCAGAAAACAACGCATCAAAAAGATCATGAAACGTCGTACGATGGATTACAAGACATACGCACTCAAACCAACCATACTGAAGATCATCCCAAAGACAAACTCTTAAGATCTCATTACGATAAAAATGAATCAACGAAGGCTTCTCGGAGAAAAACTACTTCGACAACGAAAAGACAGAAAAAAGGTTTTACAACTTTGCCTTCTACACCAACCAAAGGTTTTGATTCCGCAGAGGCTTTACTGAAGGTGTCATCGAAGGCGGCTGCCATTATCAAAAAACACATGTTCTTATATAATTCAAGAAAGAAAGCTTATGAGTTAGTTCGCATTCACTCGTCACAGCCTCAAGAAGATGTACGTCATTCGGCAGCTACTCAAAATTTGGACCATACAATTTCCAAACATGCAGTTGGTAACAGTACAGAAATTCGTCGTCGAACTACAAAATCATCCCGAAAAAGGTCGACTGCGCCTGAGTCAGTCTCAGATACTTTCTCAAAGTAGGATCACACGAAAACGGAGCAGAAAAACTACTGAACCTGGATCTCAGTTGAATGATGATTAGAAAAGGGCATAGAAACTTGAATAAATCATAATGATCACAATCACTATTGACATAATTTATGAATATAATTATGAAGTAAGATTAATTCACTTTAAAAATACCTAGTATAAAAAAGTGAGATATCGTTTGTACGGAAAAATCACCTTCAAATTTATTCATAGTCAATACGACTTGAGGCTCACAAAATTTCAATTTCAGGGTGTCACTGAAATCAAAAAAGCAAAATTCGTACCTTTTTGTACATCGATAAGAAATATCTACTGTATAAACTTTAACCGTGATCATTCTAGGGAGAGTCGTTTTTGACTTTTTTTTCTTTGGAAAGTTGAAGGGGAATCGGAAAAATTATGTGGGGCGACGTCAAAAGACAATGGATTTTTTTTTGAACCACCATTTTACAGATGGGATTCGAAATTTTCAAATTTTCAAAAATTCAAAATTTTATTGTTGTAGTTAGTAATGTTATCACAGAAGAGTAAAAAAAAAAAGTTCTTCAATTTCTTTTAGGGATCTTCAGATGATTTCTGTAAAGAACCATTATGGTTATTTTAGAGGAAATTTTGAAATTGAATTTTTAAAAAACAATTACATACGATTTTATCAATATGGGGGGCGGGGAGCGTTCCAAGTCAGAGACCCAAAACTTTTTCCATGGTCTTTTGACGTCATGTTACAATTTTTTCTATCCTCTTCATCATTTCCAAAGAAAGCCCCACTTTGATGATCACTCTTCCAAGCGGAATTTTTAGACTACCTACGAACTTTAATACCACAAGTTCGAATTTTCCAGATTTTTAAAAATATACACCTTGATAAATACATTATTTGAAATTTTCCGCGGTTTTTAGTCGAGCTTCGCCCACCTCATGAGTCTCTTAATTTTTTTGATGAAATGACATCACATACCTACGGACTCGAAACGTCAAAAAACATCCTGAATTCATTCAAGTCTAGGTACCTATTAAAATAAATATCGATGAATGTTTTTGTAAAGACTGATATTGTTTCAATAAATATTAACTTTTCAATACTCGTATAGATGTTTTCTTGTACAATTCTTACAATTTGTTAGAATAAAATATTTCTCTTTCGAATTATCTAACTAATAAAATTAAAGGAAGATGTTTCGCTGAGTATTCAAATGAGTGGTATCGGTATTGGTTTCAGGTGATGGCAATTTATCCATTCGTCAATGGAACAGACAAAAATTCTACATTATTGTTACACAAAATATTCTCAACACATTCGCCAACGAGTCATCATACTATAGTTGATGAAAATCACCACCGTACACATTTCGGTACCACGAATCATCCTTCTGTTCATATAAAAAGTGCACATTGGACTACTTTCTTTAAACATGCAGCTTTCAACATACACACGAGCCATTTTCAGGGATCACATAAAAATTCTATCTCCAAAATTTTAAGTTTTCCTCATATCAAAAATACCAACGAACAATTTCAACATTTTGTGGTTACATTTTCGAAACATGTTTCCACACCTAGAAAATCAATCATTCACAATGACCATATTGCTAGTTTTTTGCATCATGGGGAGAATTCTCCAATTAAATTCCGAGCTGTTTCCACGATATCTCATCTAATTCACAAAATGTCTACATTATCGAAACAAAAGTCACGTAGTTTGGGTTATGCTACAAAAATCATCTCAAATGCTCATTCGAGACATGCCTTCGACACACCTAAGCACACAGAACATCCAGAAAATCATTTCATAGGACATGACCAACACATGTCAAAATTAACAGCAATATTCAAACATCGTAATTCTTCAAATGTTTACATTGCTCAACCTCATCACTCTTATGGTCATTCATCCTTCAAAACTGATCGTGAACATGAACTGGCCCATCAAAATGAATTATATTTCACCACAAATGCCAAGTTTCTGTCTAAAACAAATACTCGATACCAATACAATTTGCCTAATCCAGCCGTCATACCGAATCAACCAAAACCCTATCATAATGACTTACAAGAACACATAGATCTGATACCTTATTCAACACCACCACACCCAGTTCTTGTGTTGGATTATCCAATGATGCCTAAAGAAGCTTACGTCCTACATAATCATCATAATTATGGTATCCTGGAACACATTTCCAATTCCAATTCATCAGATGGAAAAGTTTACTTGGATGACTTTGTCGTAACTAAAAACCGAACAGGGTATTATGTCGATAAGAATTATAAAGATCCGGCCATAATCATAGAAAAATATCTCAACATTATAAAAACACCCTTGCTACTGTTCCTTACATTTAAATGGAAAGATTACATTTTTAAATTCAAGGAAAAATTATTTCAAGTGCTAAATATGACTAAGAATGAAATTCTATATGATTTAAAGTATCTTTGGTTCAGAGGAAATACAGATGAAAATGATATTAAAAAAATTCGAAAATATTCCGCTTACGGGGTGTAAAAATACAAACAGGTTCTCATTATAAGTATTTGCAAATAAACAAGAGGAAGTCGTGCCACACAGTAATGTATGGTTATGTCAGGAATGCTCAAATATTACATAAAAAATGGCTTAAATCTTCACAAAAATCATTCAAAATGTTGGAAAAGTTAACAATAAGTTATTTGAAAATATCTTAAAAATTGTTCAAAGTGTTGAAATCATTGTTAAATTTTTATTAAAGTTGCTAAAGATGATGAATTTTGCGTATGTAGTTGAATGAAATTTTGATAAAATTGTATGAAAAATCCAAATCCATTTAAAAATGGCCAAAAAATGTTGAAAATATGAGAAAGTGTTTAAAACAATACAATTGTTTGAAATGATGTCAAAAATCACAACTTCTGAAATTCTCATAAAAATTTTTAAAAATTGCAAAAAATGTCGAAATTTTCTTTAAAAATTGTTGAAAATCACTCTAAATCCATGAAATTGCTTAAAAATTTTGAATCATTTTTTATGAAATGATTTTCATGACCTTCAAAAAATTTGAAAATAATTTCATAATTTTCATTTAAAATCATTTTGTGAGTGACTTTGCTCATCTCTGCTCAAAACGCAACATTTTTCAGATTAAGTTTTCCCATTCACCTTAATGCGTTATGTCTACTTATTACTTGATTTTTCATTAAAATCCCCCCTTTTTTGGCTCTGGCGGATGATTATACCCCCAATCACCCCCTCTGAAACTGGCTTGATGCTCTGGAATAGGTAATACAATTTCATTATTTCAATTTGTAATAAATACAAAACTTGAATTCAAATATTTTTGAAAGTTTTCACACAAACGAAAAGCCCAATTTTATTACTTCCACAGAAATTCTCATAATTTTCAAAAAATGGTAAATAGGTATACATGTTCCATAACACCGGTTCAAGTTTTGATATGTTTATAGATATGGAGTGGTTCAACATTCACACTAATCACCGGAGATCTGGTCCAATACAATTGGCATCATATTACATCAACATTAAACGATACCAAAGTTCCTAATGCCTTCTGCAAAGATTTTTGTATTACTCACGATCCAATAATTAACTCTCCTTGGATCATTATCGACAAAGAAATCATTCAATCGCCACGATTCAAACGAGATGTAGATCGTTCAGGGAGAATAGGTATGTTTAAAAGACAACGACCTGATATCAAATTATAAACATACATGAAGTAAAATCAGGTGAGCTGATTCAAAATTTATTTTCAGGAGGCGATGCTCGCAGATCATTTGGAAATCGTGAAGGAAAAGGTGGATCCTTTCGGAATAGAGATAATGAATATAAACCTTTTGAAAATCGAGCTGGTGGGGGTAATCGAAGGCCGTATGAAAATCGAGGAAATGATCGTAGACCATTCAACAGAGATGGTGGCGAACGTAGATCATTTAGAGACCGAGGAGGCGATCGTAGATCATTCGGAGGTGGCGATCGTAGGCCATTCGGAGATAGAGGTGGTGATCGTAGACCATTCGGAGACAGAGGTGGTGATCGTAGACCATACGGAGACAGAGGTGGTGATCGTAGACCATACGGAGACAGAGGTGGAGGTCGTAGACCATTCGGAGACAGAGGTGGTGATCGTAGACCATTCGGAGACAGAGGCGGTGATCGTAGACCTTTTGGAGACAGAGGCGGCGACCGTAGACCATTCGGAGACCGAGGCGGTGATCGTAGACCATTCGGAGACAGAGGTGGAGATCGAAGATCATTCGGGGAACGTAGATTTGAAAATCGAGATGGTGATCGCAGATCATTTGGAGATCGAGCAGGATATCAACGGTCATATGGCGATCGAGGGCCTAGTCGCAGATTCGACAACAATCGCGACGGAGGCCGTTTTGCAGATAGAAACCGAGATCGAGACAACAGGCGCCCGCACCCATTCGGCAACCGTCAATCATTTAGAGATGGCGACAATCGCGAAGAATATCCTCGTAGATTCGCATCAGGCGAAGGTAGAACTCGTAAGTTGAGCGGACTTAATGTGACCAAATATCGCTTCATTACACGAACAAATAGGACCAGAAAAGGTCTCGATCTCAAAGGAACTGTTACGATGAATCTCGATGAATCGTACTTCGAATACAGCGGCAGTGACAAAAAGAAACGTCCTCATGCGAAAGATGCGTCAGAGTATGATACGGATTATTCAGTCAAAGGAGCTAAATTAGAAACTTCGGCAGAAACCTCGGATGAAGTCGATCAAGCCAAACATTTCACTAAAAAAGTTATGCCGAAACAAAAAGTAACCCTTTCGAAATCGGATTCCGCTGAATATACCGAAACCGATGACGAAGAATACACAGAAACTGAAACCGATAATGAAGAACACACAAAAACCGATAACGAAGAATACACCGAAGCTGAAACCGATAACGACGAAAACACCGAAAATGAAACCGATGACAAAGAACACACCAAAATCGAGGCCAAAACTGATGACGAAGAGTACACTGACGCAGACGATTCGCACAAAACGGATTATTCGACAGAAGATGATTATAAAGACGGCAAGTCAAAGACGCAGCCTTCTCCAGGCGAAATATTTTCAAAATTAAAGGAATACAGTACCGAAGACGACTACACCGACGATGAAACAGCATTTAATCAAGACTCCGAGTACAGCGACGATGTAAAAACCACAAAACAAAACACCAAACAAGACTCCGAATACAGCGATGACGTGAAAACCACATCACAACCCCATAAGAAAACCAAAGTCGTGACTAAATCGATTAAATCACCTACCAAAGACCACGAGCATACAACTTCGAAACAAAAAACACTCACAACTCAAAAAGAAAGCACCCTAAAGCCAACGAGAGATCTTAGGCACAGGACTCCAAAACAAACAACAACTCAAAAAGAAACCACCCTAAAGCCAACGAGAGATCTTAGTCACAGGACTCCAAAACAAACAACTTCTAAAAAAGACGATACGACCAAACCGCCTGCAAAAAGCCGCCATTCGTCAACGGAAGAAAACTCAAACGATTACAATTCCTACAAACAAGATTACACAGAGGAAAAATCAGATCATTATAAATCGAAAACTCCCAAACGCACACGTCAACCAAAAAAAGATCTTCGTTTTAAATCATCTCTGCGTACACCTTCCGCACCGGCCAAAAGTGAAGATTCGTCAACATACGAAAACTCTGGAGATTACAAAGACTCCGACGAATACGAACACGATTACACAGAAGAATTAGAAACTGATCAAGGAAAATCTCCCCCACTCACAACCCCGTTAAAAGATCATTCTAAAACAATAAAAACTTCTCCAGCACAAAAATCAAAGAAAGTTCACACAACTTCAGCCAAAGATTCCTACGAAGACAGCTACACAGAAGAAGAATCAAAAGATGACGAACAAGAATCTCCTCAACGTACCTCTCCACCAGAAAAAGATACCATTGCTGCAGTAACTGTGAAGACCACTCTCAAAACGAAATCAAAAAAAGGTCGCGAAACGTCACCACCTGATGAAGATACTGAATACGAAGATTCGTACGAACACGACTACACAGAAGAAGAGTCAGCAAAGCATAAAGAAAAGGGCCCCAAACACGCACCGTCGTCGAAAGGTGATTCTCCAGAGTATTCTTTGTCATTTTATGACGACTCGCACACACAATTATCTGAGGAAACGAAGAATAAATTGTCATCTCAAATGGAGTACTACAAAAATCACGTCTACATTTATAATACCAAAATTAAGCAATACGAATTTATAGACGAATCTGCTTTCAGAAAATTAAACATTAGCGAAGATGTGGCTTTTGGTAGAACAGAACCTGCAGATGGAAAGAAACGAAAAAGGCATGAAAAATCAGACCCAGAAACTTTGAATCCTGCTATTCTTAAACAACTCAATTTGACTTCGACATGGGCTGTCTTTACTACACCGAAGAGAACCACGTCTCGACATCGGTTCACATCTCGCCCACATCCACCACGTAAAACATACTATGGTAGACCTACTAGAGCCAGACGAGCGTATCCACCGAGGGAACGAACCACACACTAGTTTTATCAAAAATTGAATGGTTTGTGGAAAATGAGGTCTAATATTTTATCACCTTCTTCCAATCTTAATATACCAGGGCATGTTATAAGCAAAATTTCGAACTGCTCCAACAAAGCTTGATCACAGTTTTAAAAAAATAAGTATTACCTCAATTGCAATCCACCTATGTCTCATGGACAAGTACTCGTACAGCCTTACACATTAATTTTTGAGTAGAAAAATAATTTTTGGGATGCACACACCTCTATTTTCAATTATGGTATATGTATATCATGATTTTTTACTGCAAATCATAACGTTTTTGTGTTACTCTTTCATTTATCAAAATTTTTGAAAATAGTTTTTAGGTATCACGAGAATTTTCATTTAAAATCATAATTTTTTTCAAAAATTGACTTTTGGATCATCAATTTTGAATACGAGTAATTTGCTACTTTCGATTTCAAATTATGGGATTTACAAAATTTCAAAATCAAATAAATTTTTAATGACGTTTGAATCGACTTTATGACATTTTAGACATTGAGATGTACATAATTATATAAATTTTTTTTTAGTAAAAATTGTAATTACTTTGACTTTTGATTCAAAATTGTGTCTTCTTGCATCTTCGAAATCAAAAAGTTGCAGTTATGTCATTTCAAATCAAAATAATGATTACTTTGATTTCAAATTCACAATCAACATGAAAGCATTTGTGTAATCAAAAATCAACACTCCATTTTGATCCAAAAATTCGATTTTTTTCAATCTTTATATCTAAATGTTGCAATTTTTGTGATTTTAGATCAAAATAATTAAAATTAAATGTAGGTATTTTCAAGTCAAAAAATTGTGACGATTTTGACATTCCTACGAGTAAAGGAACTTATTTCAACGTCAAGCATAATCTTGTGGGGGGGGGGGGGGGGGGGGTTATAATCCGTCAAAAAAGTCTGAAATGTTTCAAATGCTAAAAATTTCATAAAAATCGTTGAAAATGTCTCAATATCTATGAAAAAGTCATCACAAAAGACTAAAATGTTGTAAAAATTGTCAAAAATTTCATAAAAATCATTGAAAATGTAGTAAAAATTGTGAAAGTCTGAAAAAGTTGTCAAAAAAGACTGAAATATTGAAAAAGTGATCAAAAGAGTGATTTTATTCATATTTTTTATCATTTTTTTTACAATTTTTACAACATTTTATAGACAGTTTTGACACTTTTTTTCAGTTTTTTCAACTATTTCAAAGGTTTACATGACATTTTCGTTCATCTTTACAATATTTCCGACTTTCAATCCATTTTTTTTTAATTTACCCCTTTCCAGGTCCATTTTACACAAATCTCTCGAATTTTCTGAATCTAAAAAGTCATCTGTTCACCTCATGAAATTTTCCACCACCCCCCTCATGAGACATTTCCATTTCAAAATGAAATGACTGAAAATCATGACTCTATTTTGAGTCCAATTCCAATACCAAATTTTGATTTTTTTTCGACTTTAAAATCTAGTTAAATGTTGCAAATTTTTGAAATTTTAGAATTAGATCAAAATAAAAATGTAAATAAATTATTCTTATAACAAATATCACGACTATAATTTGACTTTTGATTTCAAATTTTGGAATTTTTTCAAATTTGGAATCAAAATAATAGCAAATTTTTGACTTTATAGGATCAAAATGATCGAAATGTTGGTCGAAAATCGTTTTCTGTTTACTTAATGTAGTAAAAAAAAAACAGGTATGTGATTGATGCGACTGCACCTATCTCATTTTGTTATTGTTTTTTAATAAATATAAATGATTAAATACCTATTTAAACTTTAAGCTTTGTAATACTTGTATCAACCAATGCGAACTTTAGAGCATCCAATTTTCTTCATCAAGTGCAAGGTGGTCAAAAATCGTAAAAATTCTTCCAAAGTTATGCAGCCCTCCAGAAACCGAAGTAACATATTAATAAGCCATTTCAGTTTCATAAAAATTAATAAATTTGAATAAAAAGAGGAATTTTGATTTTCATATTTTTGATAATAGAATTGGGATGCAGGTTCACGTCTATTTTTTTTTCTTTTTTCGATGTAGTCAGACTACTTTTATCAAGGAATTTTACAAAAACTTGAAAAAAAATTGCTCATATCAAGATTTTCAAATTTTAACGAATTTATCTCCCAAGCACGTACCTATATAGAATATTTTTTAGATCCGCGAAGGGTTTCCTGAAATAACTAATATGTGAAGAAATGTTATCAATGCGGAGATAACGATCATTCCTAATAAAATAATTTATCAAGCAGATAAGAAAAGAAAATTCACCTATCAAAATAGTTCAGAAGAAATAAAGTGAGTCAATATTGAAAAAGCTTTCGGTTGTTAAAGACTCTGCTTTATCGATCAATATGAAAATATCATCAGATATCATCTGCATCGGTTTTGTTTTGCATAACCTAATCAAACTCTGAACATCCAAATGGAGTACGTAAACAAATTGTTGACTATGTGAGCTTTTTTTTCCACAAACACTGACTATGAATTTGGTCAACAAGTGGGTAAGTAAACAAAATATTACATCTTCGAGTTGATGAATTTTAAATAAACCAACAATACTTTTCAGATTCTATGCATTCTCTTTCTATCACCATCCAATACCGAGAAACTTGTACAGCACCATGGACATTGTCATTGTCATCATTTAGCAATTACTAAAACAACAATTCGAAGTACAAAACCCATGGGTCGTGCTCATTTTTTAGCAAAAGCATTATACGGTATGAATTTATGCTTGCAACCTAAATACGGCCAAGTATTTTTCCCATTCGATCCGGTTCACTTTCCTTCGTTGAAATCTAAACCACTTCTATACTATCCTATGATAATCGATCGTGTGATAAACAGAAAACCGATCATTTTACCTCAAACGTTCCAACAAATGGGTAAAATATTTTCTTATTTGACTGAGATGAGGGATTATTTCAAGCATAAGTTCCACCTAGGCAATTCCACGTTCGCCTTGTTGCCTCCTGTTTCAAAAATTGTCACGTGTGAGCAACAGTTGCTCAAATATTTGTACAAGTTTCAAAGGAGTCGGTTGTGTCGTAAATTGAAAGCGGTGGCTAGTGTTTTTATACCAATATGCATTATAAAAATGCTGCATAGAAGGCAGACGGCAAGAGAAGAAGCTATGTGTAATAATAATACAGAATTTATTCGTTTGGCGAAAAGTGCATTTTATCGAACAACTCGTCATCCTCGTCATCACCACCATCATCATCATCATCACCACTGCTGCCATCAATGCCATCATCATCGTCACATCAACGATCATCAACACGCTTAAATGTCAATATTTTTAATAAAATTAATCTAGTCGCCATTTTCAGATAAGAAATGTGCAGAAAATTAATCAAGAAATGTGTAGCTCGTAGCTTGTTTTGTATGAGTGATTTACGTACCTACGTTAAATGAATATAATATCTACCGATCTTGAACTTACCAGTATTTTCATTTTCAATTCACAAAAACATGAAGAAAATTGCAAAAAAAAACACGAAAATCGTCGGAAATGTGTTACAATTGTTAAAATTTTTCACTAAAATCAGTGAAAAATATTGTAAAAACGGTCAAAAGATCATGAAAATCGTCGAAAATTCAGTTAATATTTCTTATATTTTCATAAAAATCAGTGGACATTTCCTTTAAAGTTCAGAAAAATCATTAAAAGTGTAGAAAATCTTGTAAAAATATTCCTAAAAATCGTTGGAAAATGTTGAAAAAGTGATTGAGATGCCACAAACAACGTTGCCATATTCACAAATTTTCGTAAAAATCATACAAAATAACGCATAAATGGTTAATAATCGTGAAAAAATTTGGAAAAGGGATGATTTTAGCAGATTTAAGTTTTTGCAAGATTTGTGACGAATTTCATGGGTTTTTGACCGTTTTCAATCGTACAATATTTTTTATTGATTTTACTGAAAAATTTCGATAATTGTGACACATTTCCGACAATTTTCATGATTTTTTAAATAATTTTTTCATATTTCAAATAGGATTTTTATAAATTTTGACAGTTTTTATGATTTTTTTGGTTATTTAAACGATATTATTTATACCAATTTCAAGAATTTTTACGAAATTTTTAATAGTTTTCATGATTTTTGGATTATTTTTACAATATTTTTACTGATTTTGTTCGAAATTTTTTACATTTTTCATGTTTTGGATTTTTTTGCGATGTTTTAACGGATTTTTATGACGATTTCAAAAATGTTTACAAAATTTTTGACAGTTTTCATGCTTTTTGTATGATTTTAAAAATATTTTGACTGTTTTTGTTCCAACAAGTTTAAAATTTTTACAACATTTTCAACGGTTTTCATAATTTTTTTCATATTAAAATGATTTTCGTATAAATTTAACAGTTTTTACAAGATTTTTGACAGTTTTTACAACTTTTTATTCGTTTTTAAAATATTTTAACTAATTTTTATGACAATTTTAGGAATTTTTACGAAATTTTCGACGATTTTCATGCATTTTCCAGCATTTTAAATATTTTTTACTTAGTTTGGTCAATGTTTTGAAAATTTTCATAAAATTTTCGACAGGATATTTTTCACCAATTTTTAAGATTTCGACTTGGATATGTCTTATCACTGGGCTGGGGGGAGGACATTCTGAAAATTTGCGCGTCTTGCTAACCAATTGACTTTTTGGACTGGAAAATTTTCAGAAATTCTTGACTTAATAGGACTTGGAAAAAATTAATTTTGGTTTCAAAATCTGAATTTTAGATATTTTTTATAATAAGACATTATAACATTTTGTTAAACTTTTTAAAAGATTGATTTTTTTAAAAAAATTTATACAAGTGTGATTTGCAACAAACATTAATCAAAAAGAAGAAATTTCTAGAAACTATCGTCAAGATAAACCAAATCATTTAGATAGAAGAATTTTCAACATAGCTGAGTGATGATAAAAGAATGCAAACAAGGAGATCAAAACATGTGTTAATTGAATGCTTCGTTAAATTGGTCGAGAAAAACGCAGTGATAATATCAACGAAATTAGGTACTACATAATTCAGTCATTCACCAAAATAGAAAACCAATTTCAGAAAAACTGATAATAAGTAAAAATAAGGAACAATGGAAAATCTCGCACGCTAAGTTCTAGAAGCAGATCGATTAAGCAAAGAATCGGGGCAGGGGACTCTAAAACCATTCGAGTTTTCTTCAAAAATCTTACTGCCATTCAATAGAATGCGGAAACGTAATAATAATTTTAATAAATTATCTCTCAATTTTGGGCATATTTCGTTCCAGGGGTGAAGTTATGAAAATTCAACCAAAAATAAGTAAAAATCGAAAAAATGCTGTTTATACAAAATGAAAATCACTAAATTAGTTGTAAAAATATAAAATTAAGTTGTTCAAAGTATTCAAAATCACTAAAAATGAAACATTTACTGTTGAAAATTTTAAAAACTTGTTGGGAATATTTCTTTAAAAATAAGTTAAAATCCATAAAATATTTGAAAATTTTGTGAAATATCGCGAATTCCGAACATTTTTCATTAAAGTCATAATATAACTTTTTATGTGAAAAAAAAAGAAGCCAAATCTACACTAAAAATTTTTACTTTGAATTGACAATTTTGACCAAAAAAATTACAATTTTGACAAAAATGACAGTTTGTACCAAAAAATGGCAATATTGACAAAAAATTATGATTTTGACCAAAAATTATGATTTTTACCAAAAATTATGATTTTGACCAAAAATGATGAGTTTGACAAAAAATGACAATTTTTACCTTGAAATGACAAT
>FIZU01024750.1:0-13315 GCA_900064475.1 Pseudococcus longispinus
TTCCATTTCAGTTTCAGTTTTCAATCAGTTTCAGTTTTGATTCAGTTTCAGTTTTCCCAGCTCTGAGTTAGACACAAAAAATGATAATTGACGAAAAACAACGATTTTAACCAAAAATGACAAATTTTACTTTGAAATAATAATTTCGACCCAAAACATTACAATTTTGGCAAAAAATGGGGATTTCGACCAAAAATGATGAGTTAGACAAAAAATGACAATTTTGAAGAAAAATTGCCATTTCAAGGTAAAAATTGTCATTTTTTGTCAATATATGTACTGTCATTTTTGTCAAAATTGTCATTTTTTTGGGTCGAAACTGTCATTTTAAAGTAAAAATTGTCATTTTTGCTTAAAATCTGTTTTTCGTCAATTATCATTTCAAGGTAAAAAGTTTTTACCTTGAAATGACAACTTTTACGAAAAATGACGATTTGGACCAAAACTAACGATTTTTATATTGAAATGACAATTTTAATGAAAAATTCGCGAATTGAACAAAAGAACAATTCATGAAAAACGGAGATTTTGACCAAAAATTAAAAATTTTTCAAGTCCATAAAGTCATGATATTTGAAATTTTCTTAAAATTTCTCAAGTCCAAAATGTCATTTAAATTTTGAAAAATTTTCCAAGTTCAAAAAAGTCAGAAAAAATATCTAAAAATCTTTTTAACAGATTTTTATAAGTAAATTTCGTAATAGAATTTTTCTTGAAAAATTTTCGAAATTCAATTCCAAGTACAAAAAGTTAGTCGAAATCTAAAAAAATTTCCAAATTCCAACAAGTGACAAAATGTCTGAAAGTCAATTTTCTAAGTTCAAAAAATCTAAATTACCTAAAAGTCACGATTATCTCTGAAATTTTCAAAGTTCAAAAAGTCAATAGAAAACTGAAAAAATTTTCCAAGTTCAAAAAAGTTTGATAAAATGTCTAAAATTCATCGTCAAGTAATCTAATCTCCTGACGAAATTTATGGACACGAAAAATGTACAAAATTTTCAAATTGACTCCTAGCCATAAGATATATCCGTGTCAAAACATACATTTTGATACCTTACTCGAAAATGCTGAAAACTTATGTTTTTTGGCCCACCTCCACCCTCTCCCCTTTCATTTTTCCGGGCATCTTGGGATTATAGTTCAAATTTACATCAACAGAAATGGATTCCAGAGGAGAGGTCAAAAACCGTACCTACAACTTCTTGGATTTGGAGATTTTCAGACATTTTGTCAGTTTACTTTAGATTTTGTGGACTTGAAAAATTTCAAAAATTCTGATTTCTTCGATTTTGAAAAAATTTATAAAGTTGTCAGTTGACTTTTGAACTTTGAAAAATTTAGAGTGTTTCAAAATTTGACTTTTATAAATCGATTATGCCACCCCTCTGAAGTTTTATATTCTTGCAGTGCAGATTTTCCATGGGCTCATTTCACACCCATTAAGCCAAAGTTTATGAAAAACGGTTGGCACAAAAGGGCGTAGTTGAATTTCAAAGTCGCACCCCCCTACATTTAGGTGAAAATGAACTCCCATAAAAAGTTTCAAAAGTTACTTTGAGACCTTTCAAAATGGGTTAAAATTTCGTCAGGAATTCAAAAATCACGACCAAATTTTTTTGGGGTCCTAAATTCAATTGATTTTTGGATATTAGCGAAAAATTACAGTGCGACCTATTAAAATGGCTTAAAATTTTGCCAAAAATTCAAATATCACGGATAAAATTTTTTTCGAGCAATTTTCGAGAATTTGAAGCGCTAAAATAAGTCGATTTTTGAATATTATCGAAATAGTACCGTGCGACCTATAAACATGGATTAAAATTCCATCAAAAATTCAAAAATCAATATCAACATTTTCCAAGTCCAAAAAAGTTTGACATAATGCCTAAAAGTCAATGGATATTTGAAAATTTTTCCAATTTCAACAAAGTCTGACAATGATCAAGAGATTGTGCCCCAAAAAAAATGTTCAAAATATAAGAATTTTTTTAAATTGCCATTTTCCAAAAATTTTCTTTTTGGAGTTATGACATTATTACTCCGGATGTGCGATATACATCTTCATCTAACAAGTAACAACCGATTCAATTTTTGAGGAAATTTACACGAAAATGTGAAATCTAGTACAACTCTACAGGTCATGCATCTTTTACATAGACATTGCCAGCGTATACAGACAGGGAAATAGAAAGATACCCAATCATAAGTTCTCCTCAATGTCTACCAATTCATAAATGAGTAGGTACTTACCCTCGCTAATTTGTTGCTAATAGGAATCGAGCTGATAGGAATACTTTCATTATTCTGAGTATGTGCTGGCAACAGATGACTATTTAACGCTAATATACTATCCAAATCGATCTGTAACATAAATTTAAGTACATAATATGAATTCTAGGAAAACATACACTCCGGGTACATTATTATTTTACAAATAACCCTGCGCTATAAGTATATGCGATAGATATACATTACGTACTTATATCCATACACGACTACACCCGTGTAAAAATAACATGCCGCTGTATGGAAATTAATGAAACCATGTGAACGCCATCGTCTGGTGTCTGTGTCCCCTGTATACTTAGGTTCTCCTTCATTCGTATACATTTTAATACAACATAACACCGCAGCTCGAGACAAAATTACTCTCTTGCAAAGCGTTAAATTATCGTTAATTTAACGCCTTTTCTCCCTTCGCTCTTCCACTCTCCCAACATCTATTTTTCTCTGTTTGCGAATCATATCGGCGGCGCCAACGCTAGTAAAATTTTTCCCACATTGAGAAAAAATTTTCATCCTGGGGAATTAAATTTCGTATCCGAGGACGACAAATGATACCAACAGAACAGCAGGTATCCCTCTCGAAAAATTGCCTAATCATTTCGTATTTTTTCAACGGGCCAGACGCAGACGTAACGATGATGGATTTCATTGCGTCGTCGAACGTGAACCCGAATCTGAATCTGTTGACGATAAATTCATACCACGAACGAAGCGATTACTCAACGAGGTAATTTACGGTAATTACCAGTATGTAATAAATTGTATACACGTTTAAAGTCGAAATTTATAGCGTATTTGGTTTCCTTTTTCAAAAACATGTATAAATGAAGACATTTTGGTCATGAACAATTACCGTAAATTACCGAGTATGAAGTATACCACTTGCATAATACGTTCTAGATCTTTTTTATTTTACTACAGGAATATTACGATGCATTTATTACAGCGTGTTTCAAAAATAAGTGTGTTGTGAGTTAAAATACGTAAACGTGTAAAATGATAAATGAACGAATAAAGATAAAATTTACATATTTTTTGAATTAACCGATTAATCGTGAAATTACACGCGTTGAATCATTCAAATTATAATGAAAAAAAAAAATAAAAATAAAAACCAAAATTATTTTCGCTTTTCCAGTACAAATTTACAGATATTTTTTCATATAACTTTCGCCCCTCCCCCTCTCCCACAATCACACCCTTGTTTTATGCTCTAAAAATCACAAAAATCGAATTTCCAAAGAATGATAGTTTAAAATTGATCCTTGGAATATAAATCTCCGAAAGAAATAAAAACCCAAATCCAATACAAGTTTCGTAAAGGGCGTTTCTCAATTGGCAAACTGAGCCTCGAGTATTGTTTTTTGAAGATTACCGATAAGGCGATAAATTTTACGATTTCGTCTCTTGTAAAAAAAAAAGAATTGTACCGAATTTATGATTTTTCGAAATTTATTATATTGAAAAATGATTTAACAGAAAAATTTACGCGATAAAACAACTCGTCAGACCAACTTTTATGGGGTACTACAGGTTCGTATCTTTGGATAAGATTTCTCACTTACATGAACCTAATACTTAGGCACATTCATTCTAGCATTTCTAGACTATCAGAAGAAAATAAATAACAATTGCGAATAGTGCATTAATTAAAGCAGAATAGGTCTGGACTGAAAAACTATCAAAATTATTAAACGTATCTACGTCAAATGCTTGTTTTCTTCACTTCCATACAATTTCACATACGAAATTCAAAATAAAACACATGCAACGTAAATAATTTCCTCGAGTCATCTTTCAATCAAAATTAATAAAAGTGACGTTCAAAGGTTTCTGCTGATTCACACAGAAACCGGCATTTAATTCTGTACCAGGGATGATTTATGGTTTTAACTCAAATCATGTACTAAAATAACTGTCCCCATGCATCCAAAAAATTCTTAATAAGATGCATTTTCAAAGTTCAATTTCTGGTATTTTTTTGGATAAAATTTGCTACTTTCGTGGATTTTTGATTGGTAGGGCGACTATAGTTTCACTCAGGCGAAATTGACGCCATTTTGGGTGCACCAAAATTATTCAAATATCTCAAAAACTATAGTACTCAGACAAAAACTTGTAAGGAGCGAAATGTAGAGAATTTTATCCTCTTTTCAACGATATAATTAATTTTTTATTATCAATTAAAAAAGAAAAAAATAAGATTTTTCAACTTGAATAAAATTCAAATAATTTTATAGCAATAGAAAGCTCTCTTAATTCTCTAAAAAAATTATATCTTGCAAAATTTCAGAAAGTCGTATTTTTCGAGTTACGAACTCGAAGTCTCGCACATTCTTTGATTCTGCACTCAAAATGGCGTTAATTTTACCCAAATGAATCTATAAAAAACAAATTTTATCCACCTCTCTTTCTTGTGACTCCGCAGTCCACATTCACATCGAGGAGGAAAATTTTGGAAAAATCAGATATCGAATGCAGTGACGAATCAAAATAGACAATATTACATAAAAAATCAAAAATTTCAGACTGAGGCAAATTTTTTTAGATTTTCTACTCAAAATACAACTTTTCCAAAAAAAAGTCACTTTCTCAAATTTCCAGACTCGAACCAAATTTTCCCGATTAAAAATTTTAGTTTGTCATTAAACTATTGGAGGTAGTCTGCCACCTCTTCTCTCCACCATTCCATCTATTCCAATTTTTCAACTGAGGAGAGGAAAGACATCCTCAAAATAGTGATGAAAAAAATCACGAATTGATACAGAAAATCGCAAAAATTTTTGAGATTTTCATAAAATTTATTTAAAATGATATAAAAATGACCAAAACATCATGTAGATCGTCGAAAATTATGTTGGAACTGTCAACATTTCTATAAAAATTCGTAAAAATATTATAAAAACTCGCGGAAAATCTTTAAAATTATCGAAAATACTGCTAAACTTGTCAAGATTTCCATAAAAATCATTTTAAAAATGAAAAAATGGTTGAAAGATCATGAAAACCGCCGAAAATGGTATTAAAATTTCTCAAATTATGAAACAAATAGGTAAAAACGACGTTAAAAAAAAACAAAAAAATCATAAAAAGTATCGAAAATCTTGAAAAAATTGTTGAAAAATGCTGTAAAAGTGGTTGAAGTATCACATTAAGAAAACGGTACAATATGTGACGGTGTCTAATAAGAGGGTGCCATTCGACAAAAAAATCGTTCATCACTTTTTCGGCTCTTTTTATGTAAAAACCTCTTAGGAATCGAATGGAAGTGGTCCGAGGTCGCCAAACTCAGAATTAAGCGACATGCTGCAATTTAAAACCAGTGAAATCAAAAAAAAATTAAAAAACAAATTTAATTTTCAAAAAAAAACTTTTAATTGCTTCTCTTGTAAAATTACGTTTTAATTAAACACCGTCACATATGCAGAAAATTTCATAAAAATCAGTAAAAAAAAATTCAAAAAAATAAAAAATCATGGAATTCTGGAAAATGTATTTTTTGATAACTTCTTTCATATTTTTAAATGATTTTTATGACATTTTTGACAATTTCAAAAACATTTTCAAAATTTTTATGAATTTTTGATAACCTTTTTAATATTTAAATGATTTTTATGACATTTTTGACAATTTCAAAAAACATTTTCATCAATTTTTATGACATTTTTGACAATTTTAAAATCATTTTCAACAATTTCCATGATTTTTTGATACCTCATTTCATATTTTTAAATGATTTTCATGACATTTTTGACAATTTCAAAAACATTTAAAAATTTTTATGAATTTTTGATCACTTTTTTAATGACATTTTTGACAATTTCAAAAAACATTTTCAACAATTTTTATGATTTTTTGACAGATTAAATCATGTTTTAGCATAGGATATCTTCAGAAATTATAAGGTAACTCTCCGATATTTTGTCTGGCAGGCTTCTTGGATTTGAAAATTTTCAGTACTCATTACGCTGACTTTCAGACATAATGTCAAATTTGTTTTACTTGAAAAATTTTTTAGATTTTCATTGACATTTTGAACTAAACAATTTTTAGATATAATGCTGGCTTTAAGACATTTTTAAAAATTTTTTGGACGGTGAAAAATTTTCAGATTTCCATTGACTTTTATTTGAACTTGGAAAAATGTAGAGATAATGCTGATTTTTAGACATTTTATCTGACTTTCTTGAACTTGGAAAAATTTTCAGATTTCCATTGACTTTTGTCTGACTTTTTTGAATTCGGAAAATTTTTCAAAATTCAAATCATTTCATCCCTGGAAAATTTCAAGAAAATATCAAATATCACGATTTCAACGACTTGAAAAATTCAATGAGCAAAAGCATATCTAATGTTTTATAGTTTCATGGGTAGAAAGTCATCTCCCCGGCTTGTAAAATTTTTCAAGTCCAAAAAGTCATCCAAGGTTAAAAAATTTCGTGGCGCAAATTTTTTCAACCACCAGCCATAAAACGTATCCATATCAAAAAATGAAAGAGTGAGTAAATCATCAATTAAGTAATTAGTCGAAAATTATTAAATGCTCAAAACATCCTTTACTTAATCAATAATAATTTTTTACTGTCTAAAAATGAAATCTGAGGCGAAAGCAAAAGCTATAAAGAAATCAATTTTTCAAAAACTATCTATAATTGAAAAAAAATTGATTCTTTATTTTTTAATAATTCGTGTACCAAATCAAAGCTCGATTTCTCGTTTAAAAAATGAAACAGATTGAATATCAGTACATTTGAGAAAAATGTAACAATCGAAATTTCTAAAAATTCTTCAAAATCTTCACGTAAAATATCATAGAATTGCAAATAGCTAATAAAGAGAAATAATGTAAAAATGTTAAAAATCTCATTTTCCCATCTGTAAAAAATTATTCAAATATTCCATTCGTCCAACGTCGCAATCTCATAATGAACTCATAATGCGCAGAAACGAAAGCGGAAATATGATTCGAAGAAATTCCCAAGCCGAATAAAATTCACGACTAACAAGTTTTCGCGGCAACGTGCAATTTTTCTACACATTCTTTTCGGTTCAATGAACAGCCAAAAACCCATTCAATTTTATTACAACAGACAAATCCGTCATTCAAATAACAATTCGCTAGTAAAAAAATTCGCTAGCTATTTTCATAAGTCGAAAAAATTCCACATTCGCATGTATCTTTTTTACGTTCTCTCCCCTCAATCTCTCACGTGAATTACTTCACTTATCGACACACACATTAGGCTACACACTATACAAACCCATACAACGGATTCTCTACACGCTCTACATGAATCTTTTTCAATTTATACCGACAACGGTTGCCAATTGAATTGTTCATTAAACCAATGAAACGAATACAGGGTCCTATTACGTGATCACCGTTATGAAAAAAAATCTCCGCACAGCACTAAGTCAGATAACTCGAACCGGAAGAAACACTAGAACGTGAATGGAAGCCGAAACAATCTATGTAACGTTGCGTTGGTAATATTCGATTATCAAAACGCGATCTCGAGTCGAAAATTTCCCGCTTTTAAACAAAACGTGGAAAAAATTGCCAAAAGAAATTTCTACAAAATTGAAAAATTATCCGACAATATTTATCATAGGTATCATATTTGGCGAGTACATTTTCACGTGACTCGAGTCGAGTTTCCGCAACGAGGGTAAAAAGTGAGTCAACCGGTGAAACGGACAAATTGGCTGTTTAAATCGAACTTTCGCATTTTAAAATATTTCCTTCGCCTATTTACTGGCACCCAGCACGTCAAAAAAACGTCAGATTGCGTGTTCGACTCGACGTCGTCGTGTATACACTCACTCTATATACATAATATCGATATACGTACAGAGTGCATTACACATACACACGTAAGTCGCCGTACAACCGTCGGCTTTCGGCATATTTTCGCCATTTATTTCGTAATTATAAACTTCATCGAAATCGAAATCGTTGTAGGAGTAGCGAAAATCATATTTTCAATTGCCATCGTTCCTCTGGTTCGCGGAATCGGGAAACTTCACACATGTTTCAGCGTCACGTCATATCCTTCGATACAAACTACAGACAACTTCGACTCACTCCCTTCACCTCGTCTGCCCAAATCATCGCTGTCTTGCGGTGCTGTTGTCCCATCGCGTCGAGAATCTCTTAACTCTTCATCTGTATACTTCTGTGTGCGCCGCTGGTTCATGAACAACGTTCGAGCGACGCTCCTCATTCGTACCATGAGTCATTCAAACTGATCGCATATGTCTACAGGGGGACTCGTAAGTTAATTTCCCTCGTTCGAGTGCCATTTCAAATGGATTGTCTGGCCAAACTAAGGATCCTATGAGAAAAATGCTAAGAAGCGAAGTTATAAAGCGTGGAATTTTCTTTTTCCTAAGGGCTTTCAGTTTTTTTGTAGGGGCCTCAAATTTCGAGATTTTTGTAGTCGAAGTTCAAAGTGGAAAAAACATATATATTCAATTTTGAAGTTTGACTGCAAAAAGAGCTTTGCTGAGTTAATAGGAGTGATTTGGCCTCGAGCACCGAATTTGAAATTATCCGAGGAGAAGTTGGTTCTTATGGTCTAAAACCCCGATGACAAAATTTTTAGCTCGATTTCTCAACCCTAACCCCTTCTGGGGGGCTCAATGTGGATTTTCGTTAAAAATTTCTATTTTTGGCAGTTTTCAACCGAATTTTTTCAAACTTGCAAGGATGGTAGATAGTATCAAGGATGATTTTTGGAATTTTTTGAAAAAAATTTCGAGCATTTTTTCAAGGTCAAATGGACATTTTAGGCTTTCTAAGGGCTATTTTGGTACCCCCTCTTAGAGATGTAATTCAGAAAAAAAAATATTGTGTACTTAGTCTTGATGTACACCCTCATATTTTTATAGAACTTGATATCGTGGTACGTCATCGTCAAAAATCCAAAAAAACGATTTTTTCGCCTTTGTTTCCCTCTTAGATGAGTAAATTTTGGTCGAAAAAGTTTTTTATTGCAATATATCATTAGTGACACCAAAGTACACAATCAACCTGCATTAAGACCAAACTCGTTCATTTCTTCCTTTTTTCCGAATTTTATTTTGAAATACCCGAATGACGCCATTTTGGGAACCCACAACCTCTTTAAAATTCTCTACGGGCCTAAAAATCATGTCAGAACTTGTTCTAAGTCGATTAAATTGCAATTTTAGCAAAATCTAGAAATTTTGATTTTTTTCAACTTATCCCATGAAAATTTTTCCAAAATCAAAAATACTCAATTCGTGAAAAAAACAAAAAAAATATTAAAGTTTCTCAAATTCGCTGAAATTGCAATATTTCATGGATATCGGCTTGTAACAAGTCCAGACATGATTTTTAGCCCCCAAGCTCATCTTGAAGAGGTTGTGGGTTCCCAAAATGGCGTCATTCAGGTATTTTTGAAGAAAATTGGAAAAAAGGGAGGAAATGAATAAATTTGGCCGAAATGCATGCTGGTGATGTATTTTGGAGTCATTAGTGATTATTGCAAGAAAAAAAAATTTCGAGCAGAAATGACTCATTTAAGAGGGAAAAATGGATGAAGAAATAGTTTTTTTGCATTTTAGAAGATGACGCAACACAACATCAAGTTCTAAAAAAATATGAGGTTGTACATCCGGACTAAGTACACAATATTTTTTTTTTCAGAAATGCTTTTTTGAAAGAGGGTACCAAAATGGCCTTTAGAAAGCCTAAAATGTTCATTTGACCTTGAAAAAGTGCTTGAATTTTTTTTCAAAAAATTCCAAAAATCGCTCTTGATACTGCTTACTTTCCCTGCAAGTTTGAAAAAATTTGGTTGAAAACTGTCAAAAAATAGAAATTTTCAACGAAATTCCACATTCTACCCCCTCCCCCCGAAAGGGTTATGGTTGAGATATCGAGCTAAAAATTTTGTCACCAGGGGTTTTAGACCATAAGAACCAACTTCCCCTCGGATAATTTCAAATTCGGTACTCAGGGCCAAATCACCCCTATAAATCCTGCTATGCTCTTTCGAAAATTGAGCCCCCTAGAAAAAAATTCCACGCTCTACAACTTTGGTTCTTAGCATTTTTTTCGTAGGACCATTAGTTTGACCAGAAAATACATGTTTATGGAAGGAAAACACATTGTTGCAAATTGGGAAACTGACTTATGCGCCCCCCTGTACGAACATGTCTCGGTACAACTCTGCGTACTTTTACCTACAGACCCGGTATACCTATAGCTCATGTACCGTAGAACCTGTTACTATCGTCGGGTGTACGCAGACGTATCTCGACAGCTATAGGGCCTACTACAGTTTGCACGTACATACGTAGTATAAATACACATACACGTATACCCGCTCATCGCGACCATCAGTCAATCAAATCGACTTACGAGAAACGCGAACAATGTACCTCGATACCGAATCAATCCATCTTTTCATTCCTACCATACGAATTCGCCAGCTGTGATCGCGACAGTAAATGAGAAAAAAAAAACTATGTCGGTCTGCGTCCAATCTAGATTTCCCTGTGGTCTTTCGTTTTGACCATTTTAGAACACTTTTACGCCGCCACCGCCGTACGCAGCCTTGAAATCTTCGTGAATTAATTCCCGGATGGGATCGCTCCGCCATAACCGAAGCGGCGAAGGTTTGCTCGAAATGGAAATGGAATTCCGCGTGATATTTAAATTTTTGTACGTATAACGGGCCAAGATACGAAATAGGAAATTATTCGGTATATGTATAAAAAGATGTGTAATAGCTACGATGAATTTGTAAATTACGTACTTCTTTGCCTTTGGTTTCGCTTCCTTCGAACCATTCTACAGTAACGCTTCTAGATTCTCTACAAATGCCAGAAATCAACGCAGCGTGTACTCGTCCTGCGAAAAAAAATGATGAAAATTGGATTACAAATTACGAAAGTAAGTTTACTTTTGTGGCTGTGACAATACAATGTATCGAAATTCAATAGAAGCTTTTGATGTTTACGTTCGAATAGTTTTTATTACAACGATATCGTGTATTCGAACTGAGAAATGACGTCAAAACATAGATAAATGGAAGGTAGGTACTTTGTTCCTTTCAATCGAGAAGTTGCTTCGAAAAGAGGAAGGAAATGGTCACAATTGTTAGACTCGACGATATAAAAATGGAGTTTCATAATGTTACGAACACCTTGAAATATTACGTAACAAAAACGAACGTTATAAAACTGTTTACGAAAACGTTACTTTATAACGTTACAGAAACGTTACCAAATAACGCTACAGAAACGTTACCTAATAACGTTACAGAAACGTTACCAAATAACGTTACAGAAACGTTACAGAAACGTTACCAAATAACGTTACAGAAACGTTACCAAATAACGTTACAGAAACGTTACCAAATAACGTTACAGAAATGTTACCAAATAACGCTACAGAAACGTTATCCAATAACGTTACAGAAACGTTATGTAAACACTACGAAACCCGACATGGAAACGTTACCACAATGTTACGGGAACGTTACCAAATAATGTTATGGAAACGTTATCACATAACGTTATGGAAACGTTACCACATAACGTTAAAATGAGCCGATACTTCCATTCTTCAAGGCTACCTTTTTTCAAGGGCTCTCCCCCTTTTCTTAAGTTTCCCATCTCCATTCCTGAAGCAGCTTTTGAAAAAATGGTCAAACGAAAATTACAGATTGAAATCCTAGGAATGATTTCAATTATTACCAAATTTTCAATTGGACCCTTTCCTCCCGCCATTTTGCATAATATGCCTGAAAATTGCCCTTGAACTTCAATTGTACTGCTCACAATATCTCAATGCAACTTTGGCTTTCGGCACTGTCAAGAGGGGAAAATTGGTTCTGTCAACAATCGATTTGATTGTACTTTGACCAGAAAATTTGATGAAAAAATGAACGGGTATGCTATTTTTTCTATTCTCCTCTTTTTCTAGGGTTCGGCAGCTTTTCAAAAAATCATCCTTTCTTTGTACGGAAGGCCCCAATTGAAAACTTTTTCAAAACGAAAGTAGTCGTACATTGAAATCCTTGAAAAAATTTCGGTCATTACAAAAATTTCGATCGGACCCCTCCCTCCGCTCCAATATCGCATAATACGTATCAAATTATTCAATAATTTTCGAACAAATTATGAAAAATTAGAGGGAAGGAAAGGGTTCAACTGAAAATTTAGTGATTAGTGAAATTTTTCCCAGAATCTGAATGTACAACTTTTGTTTGAAAAAATTTTCAAAAGCTGCTTGAGGAACAGAGATAGAAAACTTTTGAGAAAGAGGGATGGACTCTTTCATTTTCAAAATCGTCGACTTTGCATACAAGCCCTTAAGACAGGCTCCCAATATAACATTACCGAACCTTATCAAACGTTATCGGATAACGTTACCGAGCCGGAACGTTATAAAATAACGTTACCGAACCGGAACGTTATAAAATAACGCTACCGAACCGGAACGTTATTGAATAACGTTACTAAACGTTATCGAATAATGTTACCAAACGTTGAATTCTGTTATTTGTCAAGGGTTTTCTTAGGTGTAAAAATGTTTTGAATATGAAAAGCAGGGCTGTGATAACGTTATTTTTTTAGGGTTTCAGTTTCCAAACTTCTCATTTCGTTCTGATTTGGTTTCCGTTTCCTAAAATTCAATAACGTTTCCGTTTTGTTTCCGTTTCTCCCTTCAACAAATTCGGTTTCCGCTCTTTTTTCCCTCACCATTTACTGAGGTTCGCTTAAAATGACAAAATTTGTAAACTACTACGCAATAATACTACGTTTATATATCTTGAATCAGACGCATTTTTCAATTTAAAAGAACAATTCATACGATCATACTTCGTAAGAAAACAGAAAACAGAAAATACCTTTCAATTAAAAAAAAAGAACAGTTATTATTTGATTTTTAGGTTTCCATTCCGTTTCCATTTCCAGTTTTAGTCTGGGAGAGTTATGTTTTTTATTCGGACTAATTCCTACAGAAGGTTTTTTTGCGGGATTCTGTAGT
>FIZU01024776.1:0-13608 GCA_900064475.1 Pseudococcus longispinus
AAAAAAAACTAAAATTTCGTAATTTTTCATAGTGAAAATCATTTTTTACAAAAATTGAAAGTTGGTCGCCCTGCAATTAAAACTTTTCAATTTTTGCAATCGACATAATTTTTTTTGATCAATAGGAGCCATTTAGGTTCGGTTTTGGTACCAAACGAAGGGTATTTAATTTTTTTTTAAAATCAAAAATCTCAATGGCCAGAGCCGGATTAGAAGGGTGTATCACCCTCAGGGGACTTTAGAGTCGAAACTTTGGTGATGCATAGGTACTACCAAGATCTTCAATTCCCAGAGTTTTGGACCTCAACTCAGAGTGATTCTTGAGTAATGACTCAAAACTTGAAAATGGTTTTTAATTCATATTTCAGGATTGAATAGTTCGATTCTTTTCAAACTTGAATATAAGTGTAGGTGTACCCAAGGTGTTTTCACAAAAAAATTAACACCTCCCCCCCACCATTATTCCCTCTCAAAAAATTTCACTCAATATTTTGAAGGCCTCCTCACCCATGAAAGCCGTTTTGCAAAATTTTCAAAAAATCATTTTTGGATGTGTCATTGACTACAAAACGACATATAATTTTCCCAAAATTTTACCTCGGATGCGCCGTGGTCAAATACGAAAAAAACCAACTCCACCTCAGATGTATTGAGGCGAATTTATTATACGACTAATATTGAAATGATTGCTTCGATACTCGAGCATTAGCTGTCATAAGTGCCCTTTTTGGGGCAATATCACATCCCCTCATCCGATTTGGGGGCAAGGCCAAATAATTAGCGATATGGGTGTCGTTTTCATATGAATCGAGCATGCCAAACATGAAAACGAGGTCGAATTTTTGTTTAGACCCCCGATAAATATTTTGTTTGGGGTAAGTCAATTTATTGGACCTGTTTCCTAATGAAAAAAAAATTTCTATCGCACTAACCTAATTTAAGGAAACGCAGTAATCATCATAATAATAAAACTAGAACACAAAAATGTTCAGCAAATTTTCATTCGGCCCCTATTACAGCTAGGAAGCTGTTTTTTTTCAAAATAAAGATGAAACTAAAATTATAGCGAGGGTCAATTTTGAGTTTTGGAGGCCCAAATTTAGTGGGAGTGGTGCAAAAATTGAGATATCAAAATTTGGAAAAATTAGTTTTTTCCCTCCGCCAAGAATTAAAATAACCCAATTTCAATCATAACATCTTTTTTCTTGAGGTACCCTTACTACCTTGGTAAAATTTGAACTATTTCGCTCCCAATTCCAAAAATTTAGTTTTTGGGCATAACTCCGGCCCTATAGTACCAAAAAGGTTCAAATTTTGGATTTACATTTGAAATGGAATTTGGAAGAAACTAATTTTCCCAAATTTTTATATCTCGATTTTTGCACCTCTTCCACTAAATCTCGGGATTCGAAAATCAAAATTGGCCCTTCGCTATAATACTTGTAAAATTTTAAAGAACTAAAATTATAATTTTTGAACTTTGAAAATTTCAATTTTATGGACCTGAAAAATTTCAAGAAAGTTTAAATCAGACATTTTGCCAGCCAGCATTCTACCTATAAGGTTGACTTTTAGCCTTTTTTCGGACTTTTTTGAAATGGAAAATTTTTCCGATTTCTAGTGACTTTCTGTACTTGAAATTGGATTTCGAAAATTTTTCAAAAAAATTTCATTAAGAAGTTCACTCATGAAAATCCGTTACAATGTCTTTTAGATATTTTATTTAACTTTTTTAAACTTGGAAAATTTTTCAAAATTCATGATTTTTCGGACTTTGAAATTTCAAAAAAATTCGAAATGTCAGGAGTTCATGGACTTGAAAAATTCAATGAGCAAAAACATATACCATATTTTATACTTTCATGGGTATTATGGAAGTCAAAATGATCAGGGGGGTCCAGGGGGGTGTTTTTTTCAACATTTTAAAAATTTATTGAAATTTTTTCTCACCTTGAAAAAAGGTGACATCAGAAATTAAGACGTAATTTCGATAAATAATGCACATAAATCTTGAAAAGAATATCCATCTCGATAATAGTACGAGCCAAATTCAAATTCTGCATCTTCTATAAATTAAATCAATACATAGAATACATCCGTATTATTCAATTCAAATAAAATTTGTGTAAAATTCCACCTAAAATAACTCGTTAAGCCTACACAGGCTGGAAAAATCACCCCGCAGACAATCGATACCAAGGTGATATGGTGAAACACATCATATATACCTGACGTATGTACACAGACACACCACACATACACGTAGGTGTTAAAACCTAACACGTTTCCACCATTACACTGAAAAACCGTCGATTCGAACCCAATAGTCATATTTTTCGTACATTGACGACAGGAAAATCCGGCTGAGAATTTCCAATCCGGGTATAAAATATATGAATACGTTCGACCTTGAGTCTACGGCGATAAAAACGCGTAGGTGGCCATAAAGTCGAAATTATCGAGCCCGTGGCCGTTCGTTAATATTTTTAAAATTACATTTTTACCAACAAGGTGGAGGTACCGCAAGACTTACGGCTACCACTCGGCAGTGGGTCATTAGCGGAAAGGAATTGTTAATCGATAATCGGAGACAATATGCGCGTATTGTTTGGCCAAAGGAACCATTACGGTTGAGTCAACGTTCGAAGGTGCTTTTCGTGTCGAATTGTTCGACAGCCGGTAATTTCGACGCTATTAAAAATAATAAAGTCGGTACGGCGTGTAAAGGTGCTCTTTGGAAATAACCCCTGCACTGCGCGATGTGCTCTGCGGTCATACCATACACCGGTAGTACCGAACTAAGAAAATAATTAACTAAAAGCCGGGCTCTCTTGCGGAGCCACCGAGCGAATAAAATCTTCAGCTATGAAATTAACGTTCGCATACTTCATTTAACATTTTAAATAAGTGGTCTGCTTTCATAATAAACCAAATCTCGCGCGGTTTCGTTCTACCATCCTTCCTGCTAAAAACTCACCCTCTCTGGGGTACTTTACCCGTACACTCTGCTTCCTTTGACTTTTCCAGATACTATATTGTACTTTAGTTACGCGGCGAAAATTTTTTTTATGCGACTATTAACCACGAGCTTTTTTTCCTTTGTGATACTTAATATCTTTCGGTCGTACACGCATTGTTTTTATAAGTATCATCGTGTTCGTGTATCACTCTTATTCCTTCCCTTATTCCGAGTCTCGTTGGTGGTAAGGTACGACGATGCATTTTGTTGTCTTCTTTGCCATCCCATCGTGTGTGTATGGGTCGTTCAACCATCGAAATAAAATCTACTTATATTTGACTTGGGTGTTTTTTACCATTTTTTACCCCTTTTACGACGTAGAAGCTTTCAGACTGCCAATGGTGTTGTGTTGATTGAAACAATCTCAGCGGTCTATGGTGGTGTGTTTTTTGAGTGGTTTGAGGAAACTCGTAGAGATACTTTTTGCATAGGGAGATCACTTTTTCAAAAATTTCCACTCTCGGAATCTTATTTAGTAATTTATTAAACAATTTTTATGAATATTTCTAAAAACATTAGTTATGTTCTGATGTTCAAAGGATATAAAAATAAAGAGATAATATGCCAATTTCTTCTTCAACTTTAATGTTGACAAATGAGATGAAATTGATTCGTCAATTTTAAAAGTTGAGGGGAAAAGTCATTTTTTTATGTGCTTTTCTTGAAATTAATTACGTATAACTTTTGATTCGAGCAAGATAGAAAGATGGAGTTAACGCCATTGGAAAGATCATGTTTTTTTTTACATAAACTAAGTTCATAATAATGGTAGATTAATATAAAATTTTTTCAGAATTTCAAAAAAATTGATTTTTCCCCCGAATATTTTATTAGTGATTGGGGTTTCCTGATCAACTAACTCAAAAAACTTATGCAAAAAAAAACTAGAATAAATACTCCTTCAAATGTCGCAAACGGCAACCCTGTACCTATCAAACAAAATTTTTATGATGAATCAGAAATAATGAACAACATTTCAAAAAAAAGATTTCGAATAAACATAACTTTGCTACTGCAATTATAAGGATAGGCAAACATATCTACTTGGGCTCACGATAAGTTGCCTACTTACCACTTGAAAGGTGGTCATTCTTAATTGGGACACCCTGTATAAGTAATGGAAAAAAGTGTTTTTTGCTTAAATCAACTCACATGATGTCTAACAGCCGCTGAAAGTGCTGCAAAAGTTCTCTATTTGGCAAAGTGTGGCTGAAAATAAAAAAATTGCTGAAAAACTGCTGAATTTGGCTCAAAAGTCCTGCATTTTTCATTGAAAATTCAATTTATCATTTTGAAGAAATTTCAGCTATCGAATGCCTTTTTCTGTAAAGTCTTTAAAGGTCGTTAAAATGGTCAAATTTAGGTCCAAATTATTCAGAATTTAGTTTAAAATTCAAAGAAACGTTAAATTTTTACAATCTTTTGGTAATTTTAAAAACGTTATTGATATTTTAACACTTTCCTCTCAATTTTCATAAAAATTCATTGGTTTTTCTTGTACAGGGTGTTCTGGTAGGAGTGCACCGCCTTCAAACCAGAGATGCCGCAACCCAAACGACATAAGTGTATGCATGCCTGTCAACCCCAGACTTTGAACGGGAACAGTTATGCACTAGTACTGGTAGATGTTTCAAAACGTCGCAACTCCGCTGATAATATAGATAGGCAATTTTTTTTCGAGCTTTCTTGTAGAACTTATTAAGCTCTACAAAATAAGTTATATTTGTGTTTTGCCTAACTCTGAAATTGAAAGAGCTACAATGATTTGAAAATTTGTATGTTTCATAACTCCTTCAATTTTCAAGTTATGCAAAATTTTGTAAGAATCATTTTTTATTGAGCATTTTGAACTCTATAAAATGAGCTAATAATTTTTAGCACAACCCTAAAATTGAAGGAGCTACAACTATTAAAAATATGAAAAGTGACATTTTTTCAAAATTTTTTCAAAATGGTCTCTTATGTTTTCAATTTTGGAACTAGGCAAAAAATTATTCTCATTTTGTAGAGCTCAAAAAGCTTAAAAAAAAGACTTACAAAATTTTGCATAATTTGAAAATTGAAGGAGCTACGATGATTTGAAAATTCGTAGGCTTCATAACTCCTTCAATTTTCAAGTTATGAAAAATTTTGTAAGAGCCAACTTTTGTTGAGCTTTTTGAGCTATATAAAATGAGCTAATAATTTTGCTATATAAAATATGCTAATAATTTTCAGCATAACTCTAAAATTGAAGGAGCTACAACTATTAAAAAGATGAAAAGTGACATTATTTTCTCAAAATACAATTTTTTTATTTCAAAAATTTGTCAAAATGGTCTCTCATGTTTTCTATTTTGGAGTAAGGCAACAAATTATTAGCTCATTTTGTAAAGCTCAAAAAGCTCAACAAAAATTGACTCCTAAAATTTTGCATAACTTGAAAATTGAAGGAGCTACAATGATATGAAAATTCCTAGGCTTCATAACTCCTTAAATTTTTAAGTTTTGCAAAATTTTGTAAGAGCCAACTTTTGTTGAGCTTTTTGAGCTATATAAAATGAGCTAATAATTTTTAGCATAACTCCAAAGTTGAAGGAGCTACAACCATTAAAATAATGAAAATTAACATTATTTTCACAAAATTCAATTTTTTCTTTTCAAAATTTTTTCAAAATGGCCTCTCATATTTTCAATTTTAGTGTTGGGCAAAAAAATGATAATCTCATTTTGTAGAGCTCAAAAAGCTCAACAAAAAATGACTTACAAAATTTCGCAAAACTTGAAAATTGAAGGAGTTATGAATCATACTAATTTTTAAATCATTGTAGCTCCTTCATTTTTGGAGTTAGGCAAAATATGAATATAAATCATTTTGTAGCGATTGAAAAGTTGTATCAAAAAGTTTTGAAGATAATTTTCCTATCTATATTATCAGTGGAGTTACGATGTTTTAAAACATCTACTAGGACTATTGCATAGCTCCTTCAAATCCTGGGGTTGGCGAACATGCATACTCTTATGTAGTTTGTGTTGCTGCATCTCTGGTTTGAAGGCGGTGCACTGCTACTAGACCACACTGTATTTTGAAAAATGTTTTCGACCTTTTGGGAACTTTTACACTTTTTTTTAAGGAAATTTTCAATGCAAATCTAATATTTTTCAACATTGGAAAAGTTTTTCATCATATTTTACGCAATTTTATTGAATTTTCATCAATTTTCATATAATTTTTAAGAAAGTCTGTTCATCTTTAGCAAATCTTTCTTCCATTTTAAACGACTTTCACGAGATTTTGAACAATTTTTAATGTTTTGGAAACTTCTGATGATATTTTATCGACTTTATGTGATGTCTAACAATTATTCTAACATTTTAGACAATTTCGATGAAATTCTGAGAACTTTTGCGATATTTTGCCCCAATTTCAATAAGAATTGACGAGTTTTACATGATTATTGACGATTTTTCAGGCGTATTAAGAATTTTTCGAGGACTTTCGTGATATTTTATTTAAAAAGTTATACTTTTTGAAGTTGCTATAGCGACAAGAATGGAAGTTGATCGCAAAAAAAATGATTCAAAAAACCTCCATTCATTTCAATTTTTGGAAAATTCTGCTCGAGTAATTTTCAGATTTCGAAAAGGGCGGATGAGGGGGGGGGGGGTTACAGGTTTATTGTTGTGGGACAGAAACAGATAATTCAATTGTAATTATGAAGACCATGAAACTGTATTTTTATCATAGTTCGAATTATCTCATTTTCAAATTTGTTCTGAGTGAAAAAATTTGAAAAAGTGATGTTTTTTTAAAAATCATCAGGAATTTTTAATTTTTTAAAAACAACTTTGAGAAATCTCTGATGAAGCCAAAAATTTAAGATTTTTTTTCATTTGAAAAGGCGTATTTTCGTCTAACAAAATCATTAGAAAAATGGAAATCAGAATTTTGACAAGATGGATACTTTTTATCAGTTCATGTCACCTGAAATTTCTACTTAAAAAGTCATAAAATGTTGAAAATTGACGAAACGAAGAAATGTTAATATAACGAATTCCAATATGATAATTTAATAAAAATGTATAAAATTTTGAAGATAACCATACAGTTGAGTGCCATATTTTGACGAATAATGTGAAAATATCATTAAAAGAAAAAAACTATTCTTCCAAAATTTCAATACCAATTTTTTTCATTCAGATTTTTTTAGGCAAATTTTAATTAGACTTTAAACCAAATACATATTAAATCCACGATAGCAGGTAAATAAAGGGTAGTTCAATGATCTTTTCGACCTTTTTTGAACTTTCATTCCAAAATATGTATCCTACGTTAATTTAAGAAAAATTTTAATAAGAGATTTAAATTTAAGGACAATTTTATTCCAACCTGAGGCAATTCAAAGAAAAGTTAATTTCAAGTAAGATAACATTTCACATAATTTTCTAAATCCCCCGAATGCATACTAAATTCTCTAAAACGAGTTGAATTGTATTTAAAAAATTATCCAAAAATGAATAACTAACACCGCACGTGTAACAGTAATACTCATATTCAAGACCGTTGAACTTGGTCTACGCACCAAATTGTAAAACACAAAAACGGCTGAAAATTATAATTAAAACATTATTATTTTTTTCCTTTTTTTAATAATCATCAAAAAAAAAAAGTACCGAGCCTGCGAAAAGAATTTATCAAAAAGCTGCTACCTCAGAACCATAGCGTTTCAACTCGTTAATTTGAAAAATATTCCCAGAAATGGTTACTTACTCGTATCGGTAGAAAAGTATCAAACGCCATTTTGCTTTTTACTTTCGCCTTAATTTAGCTGCTTCGTTTAGGGTCATTAATTTATTTTCAACATCAATGGATTTTTTTATTTTAAATATTAAAGTAAAATCTGCAATGCTGATATTAAACGGTGTCTGGTGTTCGTCTGTGCCCGAAAGTCGAACCCGAGAAAATAGCGTGATTTTCGAGCGTGTAATTTTCTTATCAAACTTTGTATGGGAATAGATGCAGCTGCAGGGTTAGACAAACTAATGAATAAGGAAAGAGATTGAAAAATTTAACGAAAGCAGATTCTCGTTTGGGGTTGGCGAGATTTTAAGATTTTCACGTGATGAACTGTACTTCGGTGTGGGTCTGAGCTGTCTTCGAATGTTGGCGAATTTATTACACGAGGAGTTTAGTTGGAGTAAAACTTTGGCGGTTGGGGGAATGGGGGTTGTCTGGCGGAATTTAATTATGCATTGTGTTGGTAGGTAATGATTTTAACGAGGTTAACGTTCATTTTGTGATTGTAAAATTATATGGAATTGTAATTTGCTGGTTTTGAGCGTTAGTTTTGATCAAACCATTGAAAAAGAAGCTCAAAAATTGAAAAACTTTTTTTTTGTAATGTAAACGTTTCAGTCTCGTATTATGCTTAAGATTTTTTTTTTAATATCTTCAAAGTAGGTACATAAAATTGCATTAAAATTGTTTTAAATGTTGCAACAATGTGGTCCAATTTTGGAAAAAAATTGAAAAATTTATAAAAAATTTCAAATATTATGAAATTTGTTGAAATTGCTGAAATTGTTAATGAAGAACAAAAATTAGATAGCATAAAAATTGTTAAAATTATTTGAAAAATGTGTCAAGTATTTGAACATTGAAAAAGTTTAAATAGCATTTTAAAAATCTAAATTAAAAAAAAAATTAAAATTGCAAAACATATTTAAAATGCCATAAAAATTTGTTAAAATATTGTTCAAATTGTTCGAAAAAAGCACAAACCCCGATAAAAATATAATGATCTTGAAACTTGTGAAAATTACATTTATATTTATTTATTTATTTATTTATTTATTTATTTATTTATTTACAAAAAAATTAACAAAAAAAATCATGAAAATGCAAAAACATTTCAAGTTTTCAATTTTTTGAAATACGGTTACAATTATTTGAAAAATGAAAAAAGATGTTGAAGTTTCCTCAAAAATCTTCCAAATATGTTGCTAAAAGTTGTACAAAAACATGGAAAAATTGTTAAAATTATTTTGTAAAACGTTTAAAATGTTTTGCAAAATTTTGGAATTTCGTCAGATTAATGTGGCGATTAAAATGGAAAAAAATTAAACTTTCCAAGTTATTTTTAGACAATTTTTATAAAAATTTACCCCTGTTTTTTTTTGCAGTTTTAAACTTGATATTTTGAATAATTTTTACGACAAGTTTACGAGATTTTCTTTAAAAATTTGACCCTTTTTCTTGCCTTTTTGACCATTTTAGCTGATTTTCAAGAAAAGGTGAGACTTTTGACGTTATTTTATTGATGTTTTACTTCTTGAACACTTTCTACAATTTTTATGGAATTTTTAATTATTTCTCTCGAAAAATATGTTAAACGATTTTAATGGTAATTTTAACAATTTTATAATTATTTTATCTTCTTCTCTTCTTCTTCTTCTTCAATTTAATCATTTTGAGTGAATTTTGAAAAATTTCCGACAAAAATTTTTACATTTTTTTCTTTTGAAAAAATTTTACGATATTTCAAACAAATTAAAATTACCTAATAATGAAGCATAAAAGTTTGATAAAATTAATATAAAAGTCATCAAAATTATTTTAAAAATGTGTAAAGCATCTTGAA
Source organism: Pseudococcus longispinus (assembly GCA_900064475.1). Classification (NCBI taxonomy): domain Eukaryota; kingdom Metazoa; phylum Arthropoda; class Insecta; order Hemiptera; family Pseudococcidae; genus Pseudococcus; species Pseudococcus longispinus. The sequence continues at coordinate 9,640 of FIZU01024776.1, forward strand.
AATGAATAAAATTGCATTTAAAAAATCTAAATCGTAAAAAAAAATTCATAAAAGTGAAAAAAATATTAAAAACATCATAAAATTTGATAAAATATCGTTAAAATTGTTTGAAAAAGCACAGAAATTGATGTAATTATGTGAAAAAGGTCCTAAAAGTTGTTGAAATTGCCTTTGAATTGTTTTCACTTTTGTAATAAATTATAAAGAAAAATCATGAAAGTGCAGAAAATATTTTTAAAGCTGTCAGATTTTTGAAAAATCGTTAAAATGGTTCAAAAAAGGTAAAAAGTGCCAACATTTCCATTGAAATCGATCGAAATGTCTCGATTTTTTTTTAGATTTGTCAGAATTTCTAAAAATGTGGCACAAATCAATTGAAATACGTATAGAAAAAATTTTAATTTTCTACACTTTTTTCAGACGATTTCTTAAAAATTTTTAAATTTTATAATATTTTGAGTAATTTTTACGAAAATTTACACATATTTGATGAAATTATTTTTACGCCTCGTTAATACAATTTTCAGAAAGAATTTATCCATTTTTCTTGCTTTTTTGACCATTTTCGATGTTACGAATGAAACACGAATCAATTCTAAATTTTTGAATTTCAAATATAGTCAATTTTTTTTCAACTTACAAAAAAATAATTTTTCATGAATTTATTATGAAAAATCAATAAAAAATTTGTCCAAAATTAATCATTTTTGATTTTTAAATTTTTTAGATCCCTTAACCGGTTTTTCCTGATCTTTCGAAATTTTTAAATTTCAAATAAATAAGTCAATTTTTTTTTAAATTCACAAAAAATAATTTTTCATGAATTTACTAAGAAAAATAATTAAAAAATTTGTCCAAAACTAATCATTTTTGATTTTTAAATTTAAAAAAAATTTTAAAACCGGTTTCTCCTGATTTTTTGAAATTTTCTAATATTTCTTTTTTTTTCAACGTGTTAAAAAAATTTCAATATTTTTGCCAATTGAAAAAAAAACATTCAATTGAAGACGACTCCTTCTTGAATTCCTTTTTTATTAAATTATCAGACCTTTTTTTAACTTGTCCAAAATTAATTATTTCAAATTTTTATCTATTGTAAAAATTTAAAAACTCGTTTAAAATAAATAATTAAATTTTTTAGAACAGGTTTTTTGAAAATTGGTAAAACGTGTTAAAATATTAATTTTCCTGAAATTTTCGGAACAAAAAATTCCGTAGAAAAAATTAAATGATTATTTGAAACCAGTTTTGAAAATTTTTGATTTTTTTCAACTCTTATTTAGTCTTTAAAAATTTTTAAAAACTATTTTTTAAATTAAAATTAATTTTTCTCAAAATCCACTAAAAAATTCAGTCTTTGAAATAATTTTTTTCATGTCTCAAATCCTTTACTAGTATTTTGCTCTTACCTAATTAACACTAGTTTCTTGATTACGACGCAAAAACTGACTATGAAACGAAATTTTATGAATTTGGCCCTTGAAATTTGAAAAATTCTGTTCACATTCAAAAGTTCTTACATGCCATTCCAGAACTTTTACCCACAGTACATGGAAAATCCTTACCAATTCCATAAAAACATCGGCTATCGACGAAATCGTTATGAAATTCCTTCATCCACGTGTCAAACACCTCGATTCAACCTTGGCATCGATTTATGACACAATTTTTTCGAACCATTTCCCACCATATCTCGTATCACAGTATATAAGAGCTTGTTTACAAAAGTATCTTCTTATATATCTGAAAAGCTCGACAGAACAAAAAAAGCTCGCGCTTTTTCCATTACGTGGAAAATGTTGGTACATAAGACGGGTCACAAAACCCCTTAATTCTTTCGGATCATCCATAACAAGCGGATATAAAGACCCAATCTGTTTTCCTTTACCTTTAGCTTTCAATACACCAGAGTAATTCGCTCGTGTATAAGATATTCAACGAGAAACGTAAAAGTTGAAAATGAATGAAGGCTTTAATGAAAAAATCTATGCGCGGAGGTGCGAAGGAGCTGCGATTTCCATACAAATATGTATCGATTGGTATGGAGTTTTTCTTTGAACAGGCCAACTATGGCGGTATCAGGAAATGGTATTGTTTGTTTGGTCTTATTACGTTTTAGGATATTTTCTCCTCTTTCGTATATCTCTCGCACGTTGTTGTAAACTTGATCGGGTTATTTGTTGTATACGAGCGAGATAGATGCTGTAAGGCTGCGATGGTGATGTTCGTTCTTTGTAGTCTTAAACACGTTATAGTAATAAGGATTTTGCCATGACGAAAATTTTATCTCATTTTCATCGTGCCATGCCGCCTTACTAAAACGAATACAACTTTTTACTACCCCGTACTTTATACTTTGCGGCTTTTGGTACAAAAGTTTCAGTCTCGCAGTAAATTATTCTATATTTTTAAGCGAATGTCTCGAGGCGGTATTTTTCAAAAAAGACAAGACTCGAATGAAGCAAGGGCTGGTAAAAATTAGCTCGTGGTTTGGCCATTCACTATACGGTGTAGCTACCTTTTGTACACGAAGCTATGTGTTTTTTGGTATATGCGGTGAGATTTATTATCAAGTTTCATGGTCCGTATTGTAAAAGGGTGTCAAATAGTGGTTATTCTATGGTGTGCAAAATTAGCGGTATCCTTTGATTTCGTGCACTGCTGTATAAATGTTTAATACAAGGCACGTGTTCGGATAGGATACGGTTGGTACGTGTGTCCTGTGTCGAGATTTTATTATTATTATTTTTTTTCGACGACTATTTTAATGCCTGACTTATTGGTAGTGGTACCTGTAATCAGCTAACGTGGTTCAAGGTTGAAATTGATGAATTTAAAGTTACGTCGAGCTTGGAATGATTACTATTATTGTGGTGTATTCGAAGAATTTTATATTTATAGCGTTACGACGTTAGAGGTGATGGAGTTACTGGAGTAGTTTTATTACTTTTTTTTGTAGGGTTGTGTGTGTTTTGGATTGGATGGTTGTTGGAGGGGTGTTAATCATTTAGTGATTTAATTGCCTTGATTTGTTTGATTATTTGGAGTTTTCAAGTAGGCTTTTTACAGATCAAAATTTCTCATTTTTTATTTGGTAAACATATTTATGAATGTTATGATTTTTCTGTTTTTTTTTTCATTTTTTCTGAGTTTTATTTTTAGTAAAAAGAAAAATAATCAATAACATTCATACAGGGTGTTCTGGTCGCAGTGCGCCGCCTTCAAACCAGAGACGCAGCAACCTAAACTACATAAGTGTGTGCAAATTTGCGGACAACAGGACTTCAAGGGGCACAGTTATGCACTATTCCTGGTAGATGTTTCAAAATGTTGTAACTCGGGTGATAATAATTGTAGATAGGCAATTTTTTTAAAACTTTCTTGTAGAATTTTTCAAGTTCTACAAAATGAGTTATATTTATATTTTGCCTAATTCTAAAATTGAAGGAGCTAAAATGATTTGAAAATTTGTAGGCTGCATAATTCCTTCAATTTTCAAGTTATTCAAAATTTTGTAAGATTCATTTTTGTTAATCTTTTTGAGCTCTACAAAATGAGATAATAATTTTTTGTCTAATTCCAAATTGAAGGAGTTACAGCTATTTAAAAAATAAAAAATTATATTATTTTTTCAAAATTCAATTTTTTGTTTTAAAAACTTTTTCAAAATGATCTCTCATGTTTTCAATTTTGGAGTCAGGCAAAAAATTATCAACTCATTTTGTAGAGCTCAAAAAGCTCAACAAAAATGACTCCTACAAAATTTTGCATAACTTGAAAATTGGAGGGGTTATGAAGCCAGACTAATTTTCAAATCATTGTAGCTTCTTCAATTTTGGAGTTAGGCAAAACACGTGTAACGGGTGGGAATCGGCGCGTGGTTTATCGCGAGTACGAAACGTACTACATTGTAGTAGTTTCGTACTCGCAGGTAAACTGTCGCGCCGAATAGATATAAGCTTTCCAGTA
>FIZU01024785.1:0-13978 GCA_900064475.1 Pseudococcus longispinus
AAATTGAAGGCGATATAGCACTTATAATATCATATTGCATTGTAACGCCTTCAATTTGAGAGGTAGGCAAAATATGTATATAACTGATTTTGTAGGTCATGATTAGTACTATCAAAAAGGTTATATACAAATTTTTGCCATACCATTTTTTTGGTTTCTTGGATATTTTCAAAAAATGAGTATCTTGAACTTCAGAAAATTTTTTCAAGAAATAAGTTGAAAAAAATCAATTTCATAAAATATCTCAATAAGTTTTTAAAATTCGATGGACAATGCTTGCATTCTACGTAAAATTTTTTGAATTTTGAGTACCCACACGGATGTGCTAGAATAACGTAACGAAACTATGGAAAAACAAAAAAACAAAATTGACAAAAAACGAAAAACGAAACGAAACCGAAATACAAAGATGGCAGAATATCGAAACGATACGAAAACGAAAAATCAGAAAACCCTCAAAAACAAAATACTCGTAACTTTGCAAAAAATTAAAAAAAAAAAAAAAAACACACAAAAATCGTAAAATTTTGATAAAATTTATTCAAACTTTAAATTTAATAAAATAACATTTAATTGTGGCAAATGTTTCAAAAATTGATGAAAACGTGGAAAATTGTAAAATTTTGATAAACCCTTTTCCAGACATTGTGAAAATAGAAAAATTATAACTAAAATTGCGCAAAATACCTCAATTTTTTCGAAAATCCAACAAAAGTTCCTAAAATAATTACAAAAATCATCATGCCTTATCAAAAGTAGCCAAGAAATTTTGAAATAATTGATTGAAATGGAAATGAATGAAAAAATTTGGTAAAAAAATTGTACAAATTGATTTTTAAAAAATCAAAATCTGTGCATAAAAGATTCGAAAAAAGTTTGAAAATCCAATAAAAATTTGTTTACAGACATAAAATTGTCAAAAATTTTATGAAAATAATTTTAAAAAATGATAAGATGTGTAAAAATAATTTAAAGTAACATAGAAGTGGATTCGTCGCTGAAATGGCGAAAAATATCTCAAAATACAATAAAAATGTGAAGCAATTGTAAAAATTTTCAAAAAAAAATTTGAAACATTGTGAAAATAAATAGACTGAATAAAATTGGGTAAAATGTTAGCATATTTTGGAAAATTCAACGTAAATAATGTTCAAAAATTATAAATAGAGCTTTGAATTTTATGCAAAAAAAATCTCAAAATATGCTAAAATGAGCATTTTTGAGCCAAAATATGAAAAAATCAATATGAGTGTCTGTGGAAAGGATTTTCTGCACTGAAAAACCTAAACAATAAAAAATTGAAACGAATGATTGAAAAATCAAGCAGCAATAGTCAAAAAACGATTTTTATTCAAATTTGAATTTTTTTCGGTGGCATTTTTTACAGTTTTGCAATTTTGGCAACAAAAAAAGGGCTAGAAATCAATTAGGTACTTCGGCCTGATTTTAACAAAACCTCAAAATATGCAAAAAAACGAAAACATGTCGAAATATGCTGAAATATGCTCATTTCACTCTTAAAATATGCAAAATATGCATTTTCGGTCGAAATATGCAAAATATGCAACATGAAATTGGGCTCATTCGTCAGGAAATTTTATGAATCGTATAGATCCTTTGAATAATCACTTTTTCTTCACCCTAGACAAATATGCAATTTCATAAAATTCAAAGATCTACTTATGGGGAAGAGGGGGGGGGGGAGCTGTTGAGAAAATTTTTGCATTACGTTTTGGTGTTGCGAAATTTTGTTCCACTGGATGATTTTTTGAATTGAGAAAATTTCATAAGGCAGGCAGATGACTTTCTGGACTTGAGAAATTTGAAGTTGTAAAAGTGAGTCAAATAAGTTGTAAAAATCGTTAAAATTTTCATAATCATTTAAAATATGTAGGTACTTGAATGATTAGATTGGTTAAAAATCTATAAAATTTGTTGAAAACATGGTTGAAATTGTCAAAGATTTCATAAAAATCGGGGTAAATTTTAAAATCCCAAAATTTTTTTTTAAATGTAATAAAAGTGATTTAAAATTTTAAATTCACATAAAAATTTGAGAAATCCTAGAAATTATCAAAAATTTATAGAAATTGAAAAAATGTTCACAAAAAAATTAAAATTACGTACGAAAAAAAAAAGATGAAAATCATCAAAAATGAAAATTGTCAAAATGTTGACATAAATCAGCAAAAATACTGTAAAAACAGTCCAAAAATCTTGAAAATCGTCTGAACTTTCGCAAGAAGTCTTGAAATTGTTATAAAAATTGGTAAAAATTTCGTTAAAATGGCCAAAAAATCATGAAAACTGCCGAAAATTTCATAAAAATTGTTAAAATTTCATCAAACATTATGATCAAGGTCATAAAAATCGTTGAAAATGTTGCTAAGATAATCGAAATTTTTGTAAAATGAACAAAAATGTTTTAAAAACACGGTTGGGGGATGGTCATAAAATTGGTGGTAAGTCTCGTGAAAACTGCTGAAATTTTCACAATATTTCCTCCAATTTTCATGATTTTATACCATTTTTGTGCTATTTTCAATAATTCTAGAGAACATTTTTGAATATTCCCACGTTTTTTATGGCATTTTAAATGCTTTTATTTTTCAACGATTTTCAAGAATATTATCTCAATTTTTACGAAATTTCTCGATATTTTTTTAAATAATTTTTTTGACCTTTTTAACGAAGTTTTTAGAAATATCTATGGAAATTAGAGAAATTTTCGACGTTTTCATGATCTTTTGAACCTTTTTACAGTGTTTTATTGACTTTTATGGAATTTTCTACGTTTCTAACGACATTTTCCTTATTTCAATGATTTTTTTTGACTGTTTTTACATAATTTTACCAATTTTTGTGAAAATATCGACAATTTTCACAAATTTTATCAGTGATAATTTCGTGATTATTTTACCACTTTTGCATTTCTACTTGTGTGTTACCTACTTCAAAAATTTGAGGAGATGAAAAAATCCCAAAAATTTGTTTTTGAGGATTCTCCGTCCTCCATGAAGCCACAAAGGTTCAAATTTCATTTTTTTACATTTAGAGTAAACAAGTAATATTTTAAAAAAACAAATTTTTCAAAATTTTGATATTTCATTCCATCGCTCTATTTGATTTGAAGCGTCAAAATCAAAAATTGTGCCATTTAAAAATTTTTGGTTTATGTACTTGTTGAGTTCCCAATTAAAAACATTTTTTTTAAACAAAACTACGCTGACTGAAGTTGGTAGGTAATTTGATAAAAAAAAAGGATTAAAAATTATGACCGGTGGGGGGGCAGGAAAAATTTTTCATTGCGAAATTTTGTTATCCTAAATGCCTTTTTGGAATTGGAAAATTTCAGGGATTCCAAATGAGTTTTTTGACTTTGAAAATTTTAGAGATTTCAAACGACTTTCTGAACTTGGAAAATTTTATAAGGTGGGCAGATGACATTTTGGACATTGAAAATTTCAGAAATTATCGAATTCGGCAGATGACTTTCTGGACTTGGAAAATCTCAAAGATTTCAAATGACTTTCTCTACTTCGAATTTTTTTTTCATCTATTCACCTGTCTTCCTGATTCAAATTTTCTACACTTTTTAAAACAACTAGTTAAGTAACACTAAAAAAAACACAAAATGTTTCAGAAATTGACTTGCAATTTCTTTTCAGCTTTTTATTAATTTTTTCTTCAACTTGAAAATTACGAAAAAAGTAATTTTAAATAATTTTTGGAGAAAAAAGTATCAAAATATTCTCTCTTTACAGACTTTACTAATGTTCGCCGCCGTATTTGCCATCATCATCGTCACAGCAATCGACGCAAATGGATTCGGAAATATATTCGAAGCAGCCGATGCCCGAGGTAGAATACAATTCTCAAAGTAAGCCCCAGGACACCACAATCGTCAATGGAACCTCTTCACTGCGAGCACATCGAACTAAAAAAACCTTCATTTCCATTTCTATTTCAGTTTCAATATCGATCCCACCGAGAGGCATTCCTGGTTCACCGTTTTGATCGGTGGCTTCTTCACCCATATTACATTGTACGCCATCAACCAAGCCCAAGTTCAACGATACGTCTCGATGAAATCATATAAATCTGCAGCAGCTGCTCTGATGTTATCATTACCCATTCTGATCGTCTTCATGTCTTCACTATGTTTAGCTGGACTCTGTTTATTTTACTATTATCGAGATTGCGACCCAATCAAGTGAGCTCAATTTGAAAAATTCTGTACCAAGAAGATCCGAACCTAACCTAACTTCTGTCTTTTATCACGCAGAGAAGGTCGTATAAAATCCGCTGATCAGCTGGTCCCGCGATACGTTCTGGATAGACTAAACGTCATCCCAGGTCTGACTGGACTTTTCGTCGCTGGCATATTTTCGGCATCTTTGAGCACCGTTTCGGCGGCCGTCAATTCGCTGGCAGCTGTAACGCTGGAAGACTATGTCAAGGTGAAATATGTATTTTTTACACAGCTGTATTTCGCGCCCAAGTCAAGGCCAAAATTAGCAATTTTTTTCGCATCGTTGTACGTTTATCGAAATCGAAATTTACGACTTATTCGCCTTGTTTACTTTTTTCTTCTGTTTACTCGTGTAGCCAGCTTACAAATACATTTACAAAAACGAAATGACAACCTTGGACGCCGGGTTCACCAAAATGCTCGCTTTAGTGTACGGATTTGTCTGTCTAGCAGTAGCCTTGCTCTTGAGAAACTACGAATCTTTACTGACTGCTTGCTTCGTCGTGTTTGGCGTCTGCGGAGGGCCTTTATTCGCCGTGTTTACAGCCGGTATGATGATACCAGCGGTGAACGAAATAGTAAGTAGTCTATCTACATGGAAAAACACTCATCTCGATGATTATTTTACCATGTTATATTGATCAACTCGAGGGTTGCCTTTTTTACAGGGAGTTGTCGTCGGATTTATTGCTGGTCTGATATTTGGTTTCGTAATGGGATTCGGAGGTCCGAAACCTAAATCTGTTCCATTACCTACCTCGATTGCGGGATGTGGTAATGCTAATTTTACGGCTGTGATTTACGATGCTGTCGGTGCGATTAATGATACGGCGACGGCAGCAGCTCAAACTGGGTACAGTACATCACTTATCTTTGAATTAGGGCCAGAGTTGGGGAAGTGGCTAATTACCCGCTCCAAAAATGGCAAAAAATCATGCTGCAATCGTAAAATGCATGACTTTTCAAAACATAAATTGCAATATTTTCCTTTTTGAGTTGGAACAATACACTAAAATCGTATTCGATGTCAAAAAAAATCAGAAAAAATTCCATGTGAGACAGAAATTTCAAATTTTGTGTCCCCTTCCACTTGTAATACCAACTCTAAATGTTCCCTGCTTTGATTATATGTTCAAGTATTAAACCAATATATGTAGTAGACACAGATGCTTGTTAGAAAAAAGTAATAAAATTCAGAAAAATCTAAACCACTTCATAAAGTGGGTACAAATATCTATGCCAATTATACGACACCAATTTACCATGATTATGTTTATAGGACGTTTTATTACCTACTATTTTATTACCCTTCAATAAATCAGAATTGCTATTTTTGAGTAAATTCCATTCCATCCATTATTGGCTAATTGATTAATAAAATCTGATAAAAAATTTCATAAACTCAAGTCGAGCAAAGTTGAACAAATGCACCCACTCGTATATTCTTCAGAATCATACTCTTGATTGATTGCTAAGATATCAAAATTGTAAGAGATCAGTCTTGAAATTTTCAAAAAATAAGCATTTTCTCAATGGTAAAAAAATGGCAATGAATTATCTTCACTTGGCATAAAAATAAAATAAAAGGAAAAGGAATAAATAATGGACTAAGAAACTTTGATTGGCATTGCTTTCGTTTTCATCACATTAGAAAAATTAATTCCCAAAAAAACTTCGTTTCCACGACAACTTTCTTCCTTCTCCCTCCATATTGTGGGGATAAGATTAATAAATCACCATCGTAACGATATTCTGTTCTCTGTACATAGCATGGTGTTCAACTGTTTTTTTTTCTTTTTCAAAAAGCACTACTTTTTGAACAAATCCCACCAAAATATCTTTGATTATAAAATTTTTTCAATTAAAACTCTTTCCCTTCTCAAAGAAATCAGAGCTCGAATTCATTAGTCCATAAAAAAAAGATTACCAATTTTTAGGTACAACAAATATTTGTCAATTTCTCTTTTCTTTTTTTTTTTTTTTAATTTCCTTAGGTCAGAAATCAAAAAACGAGATGCAGTAATAATTATTTAAAATATTTCAAAAAATAATTCAAATTTCGTATCAAAACTATTGCAAAAATGATTTTAAAAAATCATGAAAACTGGTAAAAATCACGTAAAAATTATTGTAATTGTGATAAAAATCGGTAAAAAAGTCGTAAAAATGGTAAAAAAAAACCACGAATTGATGATGAAAAATTATTTAATTATTGAAATCAAAAGGATAATGAAACAGGCCAAAAAATCATGAAAAGCGTTGAAAGTTCTCTTGAAATATCTGAAATTTCCATAAAAATCAGAAAAAACTTCGTTAAAAAAATTTTAAAAAAACATAAAAAGTATTGAAAAGTCGTTAAATTATGAAAATGACCCTGAAAATTTGTAAAAATGGTTGACGCATCATAAAAACCGTTGTATTATAGGCAAAAATATTTATAAAAACCAGTAACAATAACCCAAAAATGTTTTTAAAAAAGTTTTCTTCAAATTTTTCAAGTCCATAAAATTGAAATTTTCCAAATAAATAAAAATTCTGACAAAATGTGTCTGAAATTTTTTAATTACCACAAAAAGCGAATTGAAATTTCAAACTTTTTTCAAGTCTAAAAAAGCCTGACAAAATATCTCAAAGTACAGCAAGTTCAAAAAAAATCTCACAAAATGTCTAAAACTCAGCGTTACCTACATAAAAAGCTGTCTGACAATATTCTGATTTGAACTTTACTTTAGATTTTTCAAGTCCATAAAATTGAAATTTTCCATGAATTCTTAGAAATTTTCTCAAGTCCAAAAAAGTCTGAAAGTCAGCATCATCTCTCAAATTTTCCAATTCCAAAAAGTCAGGGGAAATCTGACTATTTTTTTTTCAACCTTAAAAAAGTCTGACAAAATGTCTAAATGTCAGCATGTTCAAAAAAAATTCCACGAAATGTCTAAAAGTTAGCGTTAGGTAAAAAACTGTCTGACAAAATATTCCAATTTGAACTTTTCTTCAAATTTGTTGTCTGACAAAAAGTCTGAAAGTTAGCGTTATCTATAAATTTTTCCAAATCTAAAAAGTCAGCGAAAATATAAAATTTTTTTCAAGTCCAAAAAAGTCTAACAAAATGTCCAAAAGTCAGCTCCACGGAATATTATATCGGATTTTCCTGTCAGAATTTCGTAACATTTCTTTAGGACAAGATTTTTGACAGTTTTCGTTGTTTTTGTCCATTTCTAAGATATCTTCTCCAATTTTAATGAGTTTTTTGAGCACTTCAAAAACATTTTCAATAATTTTCATGATTTTTTGACCGATTTATACATATTTTAAAAGACATGGAAATACTGACAATTTTTACAACTTTTGAACCATTTTTACAAAATTTTTCAATTCCAAAAAGTCATCCTTGGGAATTTTTTTTATTCACAGACCTGATTTTTTTTGGAAATTCTTGACTTTTTCATCAACTTTTTCACTTTTTTTCCTAGAAAATTTTTGTAATTTTACAAAAAAAACATACGAAAAAAATTCAAATTAATACTTAATAACCCAATCGGAATTTTGCTTAATAAAAGGTCAAAAATTCATGACTTTTATGACTCTTTTCTTTTTGAAATCTATGGCTTTCCCATGACTTCCATGACTTTTTATACACTCTGAAGTCCGGACTGAACAAGATATCGCAATTTAAAAATTAATTCTACATCATTTCCACCTCTCTTTCCCCTCTTAAAAAACTCAACTCTCAGAACGCCCTCTCAAATCACCTCCAACTCTCGTCGCCCTTCACACTAACAATAAACTTCCATCATTTACAGGAGCACACCAGACTATAATTATTTATTCAAGATAAGCTACATGTATTACATCGTGCTCGGTTTCGCCGTCACATTACTTCTAAGCATATTGGTGAGTTTAGTTGTTGGTCAACCAGACGAAGTTTCCCCTGACCCCGACCTATTCACTCCTTTGGTGGCACGTCACATAAGAAAGATGCGTCGACAAGAAGAAACCGTATACATGGTAAAATACTCGTAAATCATTCTCATTAATTAAAAAAAATGATGATAATTTTAATATCTAACGACTCGACGTCAATTTTTAAATTTTTTCAGTACGATATCAAAAAACTCGAAGAGCTTGAGAAAAGTTGACTGTGAACTATCAATAGTATTATGTACTTATTTCTACGAGTATTTTCCTCTTTTTTTACTTCATTCCCCTCTCCCCTCTGTCTTTTCATACCTATTTCTAGATTCAGATTCGTTAATTCAAGATTACATCCGAGTTGAATTTTTCTATCTTATTCCTATATACATTTTAGTACAAATTTATTTTCTACCTTATACGTGAGTTTTTTAAGTAGCGTTAGGTATCAATTTGTAATTTATATGTGTAAATGAATTGTTCGTATTTTCTTGGAATTTCTATCTCGTTCAATTTTACACGCCTCTCCATCTCTTTGTTTAGCTGATCGTTAAATAGTTCACCGATAACATCGGTATAGCGTGCGTTACCAAAACTTTATCGCCGCATTAATTATTCAGACATGTAATGACATATAATTGCACACGATGAAAGTAAAATTTTACCCAATTCAATTCATAATCATCGACAAGTTACCACTTTGCCTATACTTGCAAGGCGCGAAAATAATATTCGAGAATCGCGAGACCGTCGAGGCATTGTGCATTACAGCTGATTGAACGCGGAGTCACTCGAGATAACCAAAATTTTATATTTTTCTCACATTTTTTATATCTTTCCGGATCTCAATATTTTCGATTCGATCGCCATTTAAAATTACCTTCGATCAATTAGCGGAAATAAATTAACTAAAACACGATAATTGTATAACTTACCTTTCTCAATGATAAGCCCTTCTCACCATGACAATCGTTCGAAACTCGCTTCAACCGAGCCTTCAATGTTTTGATGATAAGTTTTCTTCGTAACATTCTCGAATATGGTCGTCTTTCTTTCTCTTGTTCTTGTGTCGTAAGATAATCGCAATCGCGAACTTATAGCGAATCCAAATACCACTTTATCTGATAAGCACGCACTTTCGAATCGTAAACTACGTAGAAAATATTTGCATTTCAATCGAAATGCGTCAAAACACAACGAAAATCAGCTCGTATTACGCGTTCGAGTGAACTCGCCAATCGCGAAAATTCGAATCGCAGTTTTTGGTACGTATCGTGACCGAAGTGATCAAATGTGCGACGTAGGATTAAGAGTAATCCGAGGTCCGGATTGGCATTGGGATGCTCAAGACGGCGGAGAAGGATTCGTCGGCACTGTTACCGAATTTGGCACCAGGTCTTCTCCCGATAAGACCGTGGTGGTGTTTTGGGACGTCGGATACAAAACCAATTATCGTATCGGGTACGACGGAGCGTACGATTTACGTATATTCGATAATGCAACCATAGGTATCGTATACGTGGCTAGATAATGTCACAGGGAGCAGAATCCCTTTGCTAAAGTGTTATCAATATCTTAAAATTCATGTCTTATGATAATTTCAGGAGTTACCCAGACGCATGTAATGTGCAACGGCTGCAAAAAGCAGGACTTTACCGGAATGCGTTTCAAATGTGCCCAATGTTACGATTACGATCTGTGTTTTGCTTGCTACATGAATGATTATCACGACTTGACGCACTCGTTCAAAAGATACGATACTAGTTCAGGCAATGGGTACTGAAAACTATCTAAGTACACTCGAGAACCATTTCATTTTGAAAATTCAAACCAATTTACCTCTTTGCTTCATTTCAGATGTGTCGATTTACCACCTCGAGAATCAGGACGTAAAATTGAAATTAAAGGTGTCTTCATCGGAGCCAAGGTAATCCGAGGACCGAACTGGGATTGGGGAGATCAAGATGGTGGCTTAGGTATACCATATTTTTCATCTGCCTGTGCAGCAAAAGCTTCTCCAAATAAGGAATCTAATCAACTACCATTTTTTTCTTCTTTTGGATGCAGGACACGTTGGAAGTGTAACTGGAATCAAAGGCTGGGACAACGAAACCGATAGATCTGTCGCGAACGTGGTCTGGATCAAAACAGGCATCAACAACGTCTACCGAATTGGCCACAAAGGCAAAGTAGATATTCGAGCTGTGAAACCAGCCGTTTGGGGCAAATGCTACATCGATCATTTACCAGTTCTAGGTATTTCATTCATCAAGTAATTTCTCCCCAGTTTCCTAAACCAGCCCTCCTCTAAATATCATTCTCTCATTACTTAGGCCAAAACCACAACACGACGTCTCTCGTACCCGAAGACGTAACCACATTCAATCCGGGCGAAAAAGTCAAAGTCAACGTACCCGAAGAAACGTTGAAAATTTTACAAGAAGGGCACGGCGGTTGGAATCCTCGAATGACTCAGTATATAGGTAAAGTCGGTATCGTACATCGAGTCACAGACAAAGGCGACGTACGAGTGAAATTCGACAACTGCAGCAATCGTTGGACTTTCCATCCGCAAGCTCTAGTCAAAGTTAACCGATTCAGAATAGGAGACAAAGTGCGCATCATTAGCGACGTAGCCAAAATCAAAGAGCTGCAAAAAGGTCATGGCGAATGGCTCGATATCATGGAAGGGGTTAGTCTAATCGTATCACGTAAAATTAACTATCGAAACGTCAGATTTCCATAAACTCTTATTCTATCGTAGGATATTGGTAAAATTGGACACGTGACCAAAATATATTCTGACGGAGATCTCAGAGTGAACATCGAAGATCAAGCTTGGACATTGAATCCCCTATGCATCGAACCGATACCAGACGCAGAATCTACTTCAAATATTAACGAATGTTCCGAAGAATTAAAAAGTAACCATCCGCTTTCCCCTCTCACGACTACGATAATTAACTACTTCCTAATCTCATTTTAACCCCATTTCCAGGAGCTATTAGCGGTATAACTCGCGTAATACAAGACTTGGAAACCTCCGAAGAGGCCTCCATCGATCACATACTACGCGAAGTTGAACGAGGAAATTTAGAATTTCTCGATAAGTACTTTTCCAAGAAGAGATCTGGGGTAAGCCAAGATCTTGCAATGAATTCCCAAATTGTATCCTATTGAAACATAATTCGTAAAACTTATTTTCTTAGGATAATTTGGTTAGCGACGAAAGAACCTGTTTGCATATAGCCTGTCACGAAGGACAGCTGAAATTAGTAAGATTTTTATTATCGATCGGAGCCAACGTTGAAACCCAAGACTCCGAAGGAGATACCGCTCTGCATTATGCTACTTACGGGTAATTTAATCAGTTTTCCAACAATTTACCCTTATTTGGCCTCCCCTTCGCACACGTACAAAAAATTCAACGCGATTAGGAAGTTAAAAAATTAATTTCGCCATTGATTTTCGATTTACAAACAATGAAACGAACGACGACCTTGGGTTTTATTCATTTTCTCCAATATGCATATCTTTATAGCTCTCTTATCTCGCAGCTAACGAAGTTTGATAAAAAATTGTTCGGACAAAACTTCTACATTGAAAGACTACAAATATTTGAGATATTGAAAATTTTTCTATTCGATGGTCCAATCATCATCAGTGTCACAAAACAGATGTCAGTGGCATTAATATTGTTCAAAGAGCTAAGAAAGTGGCAAAATGCATGGCCAAACATTCGTAATCTTGAAACGTGTCCTATGCATGTTCAAATATTGATCAGGGACTGAAATTATGGATTTTTGAAATTATTGGGGCTTAAGAGGAGGGTAAGATGATTCTACAAAACGATGAAAATTTTGGATTTTAATCAGATAAATGGATTTTAAATTTGAATTTGAAGATTAAAATAATTTTGAAATTTCAAAACAGTTCAAATTTGAGCCATCTCTATCACATTCATCTCTGTTCTCAAGAACACGAAGAAAAATCACCGTCTATACCCTTCTCGTCTCACGACATCCTCATTTTCGGGCACTATGCCCCCCCCCCCAAGGAAAAATTCAATTCTCTAAAACCCTCTATCAAAAATCTCCAACAAAATATTATTTTCTGTCCACAGCAATCAACCAAGCATCCTCGAAACCTTATTAGCCTACGGAATGAACGTCAACATAGTGAACAAAAACCTTTGCTCAGCACTGCACATCGCCGTTAACAAACAATTCCGTCAATGTGCTCGAACCCTTTTGAGATTTCAATGCGATCCTAATCTACAAGTAAGCCTTCTACCACTTTCAAAGAAAATCTCACAGAAACCTCTTAAACACCTCTTCCATTTCGTTAGGATTCATTTGGCGACACAGCCCTTCACGACGCAGTGGGCAAAGGGGACACAGACTTGGTTAATCTGCTCTGCAACGAAAGCAACATCGATTACACACTAACCAATAATCAAGGGTTCAATGTTCTGCATACCTGCGCTCTGAAAGGTCACGCTGGGTAAGTCCTCAACCCACTCAAGCCCTTCTCTAAACCACACACTGCTTTCTAATCGCACTTTTGAATAATTCCAGCATCATGGAGAAGCTTTTGCAAAAAGCTAAACATTTGGTAGACGTTAAAAAAGACGACGGTTTCGCCGCCATCCATCTATCGTCTTTAAACGGTTACAAAGCAGTCACCAAAATCCTAATTATAAAAGGTCATTCGGACATAAACTTGAAAAACGATCGTCTGCAAACACCATTACATTTGGCTGCATCTCAAGTACGTCAAATCGTGATTAAATTACCCTTCCTCTTCACACAAACTAATAATCTCCATCTTCTTACGACAGAAACGATACAGCGTTGTCGAACTACTCGTCAAACTGGGAGCTGACGTGAACGCTATCGACGAAAACGGTGATACACCTTTACATTTAGCACTGACTAATAAAAAATCTACAACTCCAGCCGTAGATTTCGATCCGGAAGAAGCTCCGAGCATTTTCAGCGTAAGTACATGCATCAACACCACTTAGATCTTATCACTTACCCTTGATCTTCGTGTGGATTTTGCTCCAACTTAGCCACACCTGTAACAAAAAAAACAAAATCCAAAATTAATCCATGTATTTGCGCAGATCTCTAATAAACTACAAACCGCCAATACGAATTCGGAAAACCTGCTTTTAGTCGCTATGATATGCTACCTATTGCAAAACGGTTGCAATATTTCAATACCTAATAAAAATGGTCATTCTTGCTTGAATCTGATCAAGAAAGGCCAACTAATCGATATTCTAAAAGGTATTCCTGAACTACTGCCTCGTCTAGAAAACAAGTAAGTAATCCAGCTCATCTCTCCTTCCTTGGAAACTCTCACAAA
Source organism: Pseudococcus longispinus (assembly GCA_900064475.1). NCBI lineage: Eukaryota > Metazoa > Arthropoda > Insecta > Hemiptera > Pseudococcidae > Pseudococcus > Pseudococcus longispinus. The sequence goes on from FIZU01024785.1 coordinate 13,538, forward strand.
CGTATTTTACAACGCTAATTTTCATTCTATTGCCACAGTCCGGAAGGCGAAGGACCCTCAGACCAGCAAACCGGCGAATACAGCGGTGATTTCGAGCTCCGTCAGGTACGTTCTGACTCCGACGACCAAGACTCCGAAAACGATCCAGATCACCAGCGTTCAGTCCCGGTCGAATGTCTAGTCTGCTCCGAACTGGCAGACGACAACGTCATTCTGGAACCTTGCAAGCACAAGATCGCCTGCGAAGAGTGCAGCTCCAGGATGAAAAAATGTATCAAATGTGGCGCTGTCATCAACAGAAGGGTTACTCGTGGTAAGTTTCATTTTCTTTTAGCCCTCTGTTTGATATTAAGGACTGTATATTTTATTCCCATTTGAGAATGTATGAGAGATAGCTCTCCTTCACTTCCGAGATGTTTACTCGGTGAGTGATCCGATCAG
>FIZU01024787.1:0-21953 GCA_900064475.1 Pseudococcus longispinus
CGGAGCGGAGCGGAGGGAGGAGGGTGGAGGGCCCCCCCTCCGGGCCATTTTGAGGGCTCCGACTCCGGAGCCCACAAAAACTTTCCGGAGTCGGAGCCAAATTTCTCAAGATCCTGGAGCTGGAGCCGGAGCTGGAGCTGCTTTTTACAAGGGTCCGGAGCAGGAGGCGGAGCACGGAGCCATTTTTTTACAGAGCTCTGGAGTCGGAGGTGGAGGGAGGCTGCCAGACCCCCCCCCTCCGGATCCCTGCACAAAGGACAAAATCTGAAAAAAAATTCAAAGTTCCAAACCAATCCAGACTGTAGAGCCAGTCATATAATGAACTGCTCTTCTTCTGAATTACAACATAATTATAAACTATTATAACTATACAGATTCTTAACAGTCCTGACTATCTTCACGGGTCACCTAGTTTCCTAGAATTTCCTGATTTACAGGTTGCGAACCGCAGTTGCAGCAGCAGGCTATAATTATGAAATGTAGTATTCGAGTTTTCCTGTAAATTCGCTAACTAACGATTTTCTTTTTATAAGTGTTGAAGTGGCGGATCGGGAGGGGGCGGTTCTACCATTTCTGCTTTCAGTGAGTTCTCTGGAATGCCGGTTATGTTATTTTCAAATTATCGCTGCAATTTCAAGCTGATTTAACGTTTAAAAAATGGATATTAATGTTGAAAGTAACCGCGTTACTGGTATAATAGATCAATCAACAGTTCTGTTCCAGTTCAAGGTAAACACTATGATACATTTACAAAATAAATAACTGATTAAATGAGGTACATACCTAACTTACGGGAAAATAAATACCAATTAATTTATGGATTTTTAGGTTTAGTTACTGTATTCAAATCTTATTCGCTTGGTGCGTGAAAACTTGGAAGAGTAACCTAGATGTTTAACGATGTCCGACGACGAAAGTGTATCTAGAATTGACGAAAACACATCTTCGAGTTATGAAGATGATCAAAAGCTCTTGACCAAGAAGAAGCGACCAAATTTATCAAAGTAATTTTTGCTGTCCTGCGATACCATTTGTTTCAAAAGCTTGGATAATACCACCAACTAATCTTGCATTATTTTTCTAGAAAAAACCGCCAAAAAATTCCGAATGAAAAATTGAACTCTGAACGTAACACCAACGAAGTAAATATAATAATTTTTGTTTTGGTCTTGCCCAGTTCTTCTTAATAACCTTGATTATTCATGTTGCCAAAAGTTGACAATTTTATATATCTCACACGATTGCTTTATTTATAGATCAATTTTTTATCGAAACAGCGTCACATTAGTGAGACAAATGCAAGCGATATTTTCGGTGCTGAACAAAATACAACTCTGAATGAAGTCAAAGTGCAAAATAAGAACGTAAATTCAATTGATACTGAAGTTCTAGAAGATTCTGAAACTGCTCGGTTGGTATTTTAATGGTATTTTATTAATCGTTGCTTCGAAAGAGTTTGCGTTTTTCTTGTATTTAGATATTTTTATTGAACACTTTGTCGGGTTTGTGTATGCTTGAATACTTTATTACCAAAAGGGTAATAACTAAATTTATCTGTGTTTTTACAGGTGCTGTTGTTTTGGAGAAATGTTCCAATACCTTAAAAGAAAGTTTTTCAAAAAAGAAACTTCGTCTCCTCGAAACAAACGTGCCAAATTAAATGACAAAAGAACTAAAAATAATGTCACCTCTTCTACTACTCATCAGTCAAATCAAATCGATACGTATGTCTTTCGAATTCGAATTCTGTATACTCGTATAACATAGTATTAAATTAATTTAAACCTACTGTTCAATTTTCCAGAAAACCTGGAGGCTATGATGCAAATTTTTCTGATAGCTCTGTTCGGAAGATAATCCATTCCGAGCCTGAACTACGTCCCGTCAATTACGGAGACCATCACACTTCACAAAGTCTTGAAAACGAAGACACCGCCGGTTCAAATCTAGTCGATACCATCCAACAGATACAACAAGCTCATAAACGTAAAAGGAATAATCGTAATAGGAAAAAGTCGTCCAATGCATCGGAAAGTGGTGTAAATGAGATGCCTGAAGAAATACGAAATAATCCCAACTTGAAAAAATATTGGGTAAATCGTTACAGATTATTTTCCAAGTACGACGAAGGAATTAAATTGGACGCTGGTAGGTTAATCTATATAATAAGCTGAAGAAAATGAAATAAAAAATATAATCTTTATTTGTTTTATGTTTTCGTAGAAAGTTGGTACTCTGTAACACCTGAAAAAATCAGCATAGATATTGCGCGGCGTTGTCAGTGTGACGTAATAGTAGATGCATTTTGTGGAGCAGGAGGAAATACAATTCAGTTTGCATTCACTTGTGAAAGAGGTATGTTTAAAAATACCAATTCATGTAATACGTAATTTCGCCACTTCAGCGAAATTTTATAACCATTTTCATATCCTATTTATTTACAGTTATCGCCATCGATATCGATCCCGAAAAAATTAAACTTGCTAAGCACAACGCCAATATTTATGGAGTAGCTGACAGAATAGAATTCATTGTTGGAGATTTTTTTGAAGTAGCGCCAGGTTTGGCGGCTGATGTAGTGTTCTTGTCTCCTCCATGGGGAGGTCCATCTTATAACCATGTTCAAGAGCTTCCATTAAGTCAAATTATAGAACCGTATGGCGGAGAACATCTGTATAACGTGACCAAACAAATTACCGACCATATTGGTTATTTTTTACCGAGAAATATAAATATAATGCAGGTAAATTCAATAGATTCAATTCGTAGGCATTTTTTGGTCATCTTCAGTCGATTCAGATGTCTTTTTTGTTTTTTTTTAAGTTCTACAATTTTTCAAATTCTGATTTTTTTTTTTTTAAATATAAAATTAAATACTTACGTATTTTGTTTTATTATATTTACAGATAGCATCGTTGGAACCAAACGGCGCTTACGTAAAAATTGACCGGAATTATCTTGATAAGAGATTAATTGCCATTACCGCATATTTTGGAGATCTGGTTGAAGATTACGGTGACGAATGGAATGATTGAACCGTTTTGAGATGCTTTTTTCATTTTTGAATCGGGAATCCGCTTTACAAATTCAACAACAGGTAAATATATATTTGTCTACATTGTTGTTTCCTTACTTATTTTTATGATTATACTCACGATTTCGTGCAGTCACATGTTGGTTTTTGAGAACGTCGTTGACGACATATTTTACTATCAAGCTGTTGTTGAGTTTTATCATGCTTCTACGTTGTAGATGATTTTATTGAACAATTTGCCACCTTTATTCTTTATTTTAATTTCTATTTTAAAGAAGTGATATCTCGTATCTATTCATATATGATTTTTGTGATATTTTTATACTTTTTTTAAGGGTGTGAAGATCATTTATTTTATTTTATTTTTTAAATAAACTGTTTCGTTGGGTTCAGCCTCTGTCGAGCTTTCTCGCTAGGTGTGCATAGATTCAGCTGTGGATTTAATTTGAGGTATGGATCAATATCAGTCGTCATGAGAATGTCATAAGATTCGACTTGGAAAACAACATGATGTGGATTAGGATGTCAAGGGAGAAAAATACGAACCGAAAAAGCGGATTTATAAAATATAATGACCAGGAAATAACAAATGCCTACAATTTTTTGTTTGGTTGAAGTTCTAGGAAAAAGAAAAACGGATGGTAAAGTTTTTACTCAAGAGTTAATTTCCCATTCTTAAATGTAATCTTCGAAAATCAATCACAGTTCTTTTCCTACGAAATGATGGAAAGTATCATGTTAAATTTTTCATGATCTATTTTCATTTTCAATTATTTGTTCATTTTCGTACATAGCAAGGGACGATTTTTTTTTTATCGTTGGATTAGATCAAAACCTACTTTTAATAACTTGGCATTTTTAAAAATCCCTTCTAGTTAACATAATTATTTGACCACAATTTTTGTCGAATTTGTTGCGACCGATAAAAACAATTACCTTCTCAATTTTTTTGTTTAAATCCACCCATAGTGTACTAATTTTAATCGAAAAATCCAGCGTATTTAAAAATAATTTATTCAGTATACAAAGGAAAAAAAATTAAAAAATAACGACTCGTAAAATATAAATAAATAGCTACACAAGTAATAATATTCATGTATCTATATTATTGTTTCAGGATGAACGTCTGTGGTAAGTGTGAGATGCTGCTTGTCCTCTATTTTAAATCTACTTAGGTAGTATACTTACACGTATAGACGAAGTATTACACTTTCAAACAAGATTGAGAGTATTCGGATAGAAAAAATCACGACGTAAGTTATAGTAAAATTCTAACAAAAAGAAAAAAATACACTGGTAATTATCGTAATGTTTTGGTGATATATAAAAAAAAAACGAAAAAAAAACAAAATAATAAGTAAAGATAAAAAAGACAGAAATATAATTTCACGCGGTATATTTTGAAAAATAATCGTAAAAATAAGTAATCAAGCATATAAGAAATAATTTTCACATCTAAAATTGTGATGATGGTTAAATACGTTTTTATTTTATTTAGAAAAAAAGGAATGAAAAAGCGTTGAAAATTCACCCCTTCATTGAGTTTTTTTGTCGCCGTTCATTTGGTAAGATGGTGGCGGTTCCTGAAAAACAAAAATTGAATTTAGAAAAGAAAAGAGTTGAAAAAGTTCATATTACCATGTCCCTAAGTTCAAAATCGTGCTCGGTGACAATACTTTTGACTGGATGAAGGCCATAAAATGATTATAACGATGTTGAAATTTTGCCTTGAGAACGGTTGTAATTGAAGATTTCGTGAATTTCTGGCTGATCAAGAAATTATTGATTTGTAATATTCTGTATTAAATTTTATGAAGTTCTCGAAAATTGATGGTCAAAAAATGATCGTGTTTTAGTATATTTCGTAATTTGTTTGTAGGTATTTCAATTTTTTTTCAAATAAATGTTTTTGAACATTTATAATCAGCTATTAAGTATAACTGATATTCTAAATATCTAAATCGGTTACCCAAAGCGTTCCTCAAGGACTTCAACATCGTTAGAATCGCTGTTATTGTTTAATCAAAAATTATTGACTCTGATGAGGACATAAATCTCGAATACTTCGTAAATTTATCAACTTACGTAATATGAAGGTGGCGGTACATAGGCACACTGCGGCCTGTTCGGATCGTAATAGGCGCTCTGAGCAGCATCAGAAGCTTTTCCTGTGTACACACGCATACAACGAATTATTAAAAATGCTTAACAAGGCATTTGTTCAAATAGCTTTAACTATGATATCAGGATTAAACGTATAACGTAGGCAGTAAACGACATTCTTCTTACCATTTTGAGACTCTGGTGGAACTGAGAATCCCATAGGAGGCGGAGGAGCGGTAGCATTTGCGTAAGACGTGTTATATCCGCTATAACCATTTATACCTGGGTAGGGTGGTGGCATATCCGTCATGTACACCGAACTCGCTAATAATTTTATACGTAAAACGGACGTATATTACAATAAGGTAGACGATATACAAATACAGGAGAGTACTTCTATACTAAAGAGACCTTTCGGCGCTTCGTTGGACGATTAAAATGATAATTATGTTAATCGAAGTGTAACTTGAATTATGGTAAATTTTTCCGGCTCGGTTTTTAACCGTTCTAATAAGAAAATGACCTAGAAATTCAGGGTTAATTCCTCGTTACTTTTGCCTTGAAGCAAATGTTTCGTTTCAAGAATCAGTTCAGCTAGTAAAATTTTTTTCGCCACTAGTTCCACCAGTGTCGAAAACGTGAAGATGTTCACCTCGTTAATGGTATACCACCAAGTGATGACGGTGTTAAGAAAAAGCATTTAATTTTTTTATCGTAATATTCCCATTGATTAGATAATTTTATGATATTTACGACGAAGCGCCGAATTTGTATTGCTCGAGTAGAAAGCAACGACTTACCAGGCGGTGGCTCAGGGAATGCGTGTGTAGGAGGTACCCAACCATAGTAACCAGCTGCAGGAGGAGTATAAGCGGGAGGTGGTGCTTGATACCAGGGTCCTGTTGGAGGTGAATAAGGTGGAGGTATGTCAGGAACTGGACCGTTACCTGTGGCTGTAAATATACCAACGTAAGTGTTGAGTTAATTGGACCGTATGTAGTTTCTGACTCAGGGCAGATAGAAAATCCAAGATGTCCACTTACCCATATGAACGGTTTTCAACATAGCTTGGCCAAATTCAATGGCACCTCCTTTCTTAAACATTAGTTTGAACTTCGCTTCTCCGTTCCAATTCCCATTTGGTTGCGAGCGTACTTTACCTTTGATGTAGTTGGCTCCGAAAACTGGTTGTTCGATGTCAACCTATGGCAGTTCAATCAGCGTTAGAATTGTGCTAAGAACTACCCCAATCAATCGACTACGTTTTACTTACATCTCTCAAGGTGATGAAAGGAAAACTAAACGATATTACTTTATCGGAATGATTCTTATTGATGAATACCATACGATGTGTGGTTAAATATAGGGTGCCAGTTTTGGTACCATTTGGCAATTCCGGGTTCCCGCCGAATTCTACGTTTACATTATCCGCGTATAGAAGTATGCTGCAATAAGAACAAGTGATGAGTAATTGCCAACGAGTGAGATGATTAATACATGTCGAAGAGTTGTCAAACACTGCTTACCATTCGCCCGAGTATAATAATATGCCGCCGCCCTGATGAGCCGTGTTCATCGACATTTTGTACGCGATTTATACGAAAAGAACGCCGTGTAATACAATGCAACAAATAGTTACTTATTTTTCGACTATGATTACAAATTTTATCGCAATTTTTTCTATTTCACAATTTTACATAACACGTAAATAGATAACAAAGACCAATCAGGAGATATTTACTTCTAGGAAACGTAATGCCGTGATTTTCCTGTCGTATCGTAAACAGCTGTTCTAGCAAATTCGTTCAGACTCGAGATGAGCGCACTCTCGAAAATTTTCCTCTTTAGAAAACAAAAACGAGGGCTGTATTATGAATTTTAATTTTATTACAAGTTAAATAATCGTAATTCGCTATATCAAGTTTGAAAAACTTTTAAATTACGAAAAAAAAGTAAAAACTCGAGTTGATAAAATTTATTTACCTGAAAAAAATTCAACTGCGATATTCTAGAATATAATCGATTTCCGTAGCTCTCGTTCTGCAAACAGTACTGACTCGTTAAACCGTTTGAATATTAGCGTAGAATTTTCATTTTTGTCGTCAATTTTTCGGTAAATTTAAAATTTTTCGCTGTCGAAACTGAATTGGATGATGTGATCGATCGATAAAAATTAGCATCGTTTAAAATTACGAAAATTTATCGTACTTTTCTGTGAAATGAAGTCAGCTGATAAAAAGAATGAATTTTCAATTTTGATAATATCGTTATGTGTAGTGGTTTATATTACAGATTTTTAATTAATCGCACTTGAAAACGTTTATTAATTTGTGTTCGCAAAAATATTTCAATTCACCTTTATGAAAATGGAAGGAGCAATCGCAGGTACAGTACTTCACGTTCAGTTTCATCTAATCCATACCAGTGCCGAAAATTTCCTTTGTTCATACCTGCAAATCGACTGCAGTATAATCGACACGAATCGACTAGTAAAGGTATTCGTTTGATTCTAGGGGATAGCGGTGATGGTGAAAGTAAAGAGAAAAACAGCGCTCATGCCGAAGAAATCCCACCGACCGAAAATACCGGCGTGACCAACTCCGAAAAAAATGCCTCGTTAAACGTCAAACAGCAATTGTTATGCGATAAAAGCGAAAGTAGCGGTGACATAGCCGAATCAAATGCCACTTGCGCCACCGCCACTGAAAAACGTAATCCCGATTGTAACGATAATGCTGACAATGAAGATAGTTGTTCGAATGCTGCCGTTGATTTTATAGTTGTATATAATAAGAAAAAATACGATATTACGTTTAATTCGAATAAAACCGTCAAGGATCTTAAAGCGTACCTACAAGGACTCATCGGAGTACCGCAACATTTACAGAAGGTGATGTTTAAAGGACTGGCAAAAGATGATCAAACGTTGAAAGATCTCGATGTCAAGAGTGGCACCAAAGTGATGGTGGTTGGATCGAAATTAGATCAGATTATGGCCGTTTCCACCAATACAGCTCAAGATGATACTGCCGAAGAGAAAGCATCGGCTAGCAAGGAACCGCTGTGTAAGCAGAAATTACATAAGAAAATATTAGACAAAGGTATACCCGAAGATGTTATGGTGGGAATTAAAAATGTGAAAGTAAGTTCAAGACGAAGAGTTTTTGTGTAGATGGTTATTACGCCAGCGATGTAATTTTGTTCATTTGTTTCGTAGGATCCATTACCTCCGATTCCTTTGTCGGGAATGTTAAATAAAATGGGTGGTAAAGTGAGATTAACGTTCAAACTCGAACTAGACCAGTTATGGATCGGAACGAAAGAACGGACTGATAAACTTACTATGAATACGATTAAAAGTATTGTCAGCGAACCGATCGAAGATCACGAAGAGTATCATATTATGGTACTTAGTTAACTATTACAACTTATTGATCGTGAAGATCGTGTTCTAATTAGTTATTTATTTTTACAGGGATTTCAACTAGGAACAACGGAAGCTTCGCGTTACTGGGTGTATTGGGTACCTGCTCAATACGTAGATTCTATTAAAAGCGCCATTCTCGGCACATGGATGCTCTAGTCAACGTTTTGTTCATATTTTTTTATTTTTGTCGTATTTTTGTCATTATCGTACTGTATTTAACGTTCAGGCTTACAAGTGTATTCGCGTGTTAAAGTAAATTGGCTCGATTAATTCATAATTCAAGATTTGTTTTTATTATTCTTTTTTGTATTCAAATTTTTATACCTTAAGCTACGTGTACGACGATTATAACTTTGGTATTTTTCGTAATCGTACAATTTTTCCAATTTTTAATAACGTCTTCGTCTCGTTTTTATATCGAATCAAGTCATCTTCGACTTGAAGAATTTCTACTTTTTTATTTTTTAATCTACAATCAATTTATACGAATTTATACAAGTTTATTGTTACACATTGCTGATCAGTCGGATCCAAGCATCGGTCTAATGTGTTCTAAAAGTCATAAGCGGTATATTATTAGTTAATTATTGGAAGAAACTAAGTTTATTGTCGATCTCAACTTTTTTTTCCTCCTTGGTGTAAATTATTTTTCTTTTAATGTATATCGGTGCAAATAGTCATGAGAAAGTTTATCATAAAAAAATGAAAAAACTTGTAACGAGTAAAAATTTATTATCGTAGAATTATTTCTTCATTGTGGTACACTTGTTTTGTAAATTTGTTTCATTATCAGAGGTGTTACACAAGACACGTTCATAAATTTCGACAAATCTAAAGAAATATTTTTAAAAATTTTGTATTTTTAAAAAAACGAGTTTATTTTAGGTTTTGTATGATTTTTTTTGTTATTTCGAATAAAGTATGTTGCTATCGCTTGTAATTGTATTGATTAGTAATGATCCCTTCTGGTGAAATAAAATTAATATATGTCGAATAGCAATACTATACCCTTTTATGACACTGAAAAGTCCTACCTTTTTATATTAAAATGCGATATTACCAAGTACTCAATTCTTCTTGAAAATTCAACGATATTGTAGAAATGTTTTCAATTGTAATTCTTATGTTAAAATCGTTTTTTTTTTCAATGTTCTTTTCTATCATTAGACCGGGTGAAGTGAGTACTTAATGAATCAAAAACTGAGAAAATCCATTGTTATAATTTTTAGCCCAACTTCGAAATCGAAGGGGGTTAATAGCATTCAAAGTAGAAAAAAACGTGAAACATTTGGAGTTCATTTTTAATGTTATTTAATTTGTCAGGGGGGGGGGGGTTGGCAGCGTAGAATCGAAATGTTGGAATGATTGCGAAATTGTAAAATATCAAGTGCGTGCTTTTCAACTTATTTTGTAAAGTAAATTTAATCGAAGATCCATTATCCTGCTAATCACTCTGGCTTACATTTATTATGTACCTACTTATGACAAATGATAAGTGTCGATTTCGATTTGGTTGGTGCTAACTTGGAAATTTGTTATGATTCTAGGATGAATAGACACCCTTGCTGATGAATTTCCCGTGTCCACATCAGGCCAGCATTGATTTGGTAAGTGGATTTAGAAGATTCATTCATATTATAGATACGTATACTTACCAGGGACGAAACGTCGGGGGTGTGGGGAGATGGACAACCCCTCAATCGAAATTTGTTAAAAAGTGGGTAAATTTTGTGATTTTGGCTGAGATTTTGCCGAAAATTTTGAAAAATCGGTAAAACGATTTTCCGAAACATTTGTCAATTACTTGTATTTACGGAATCGTACTTCCTTTTTGCTTTCCGAACAATGTAAAAATTTCGCCCTCGCTTCGCTCGGACAACATACCACAAATCAATTTTTTTCATTTTTTTTTTATCAAACCGTTTTTTTCCCTTTGCATTGGCTAAAACAATTCGCGAATTTACTCCTCTTTCTACAAATTTTTTGATTGCTTTCATTCATAATTTTTTTTGTATTATTGAATGCTCAAAAATGGCCAAATTTTGCTTTTCAAACTAAGTTTTAAAAAAAATTTCGCCTTCGGTTCGCTATGGCAACGAAACGCTTTCATACTTTTCCTATATTTCTTGAAAATTCTTCCCCAAATTATGGTGTTTTTTTTTGATTTTTCATTTGTTTGAACAGTTTTTTTTTTCATTTTCTGAGTTATATTATAGACTCCTTCAAAAAATTAACTCAATTTTCATATCGGGGCAGGTAGACGATAAAGTCGATAATTTGTCGGCAAATTGTTTAATTTTTTTAACGTTGTTGGCAAATTTCTCATTTTCAAAAAATATTAATCGGCAAATTTCTCCTTTAACTTCCTCCTCCAGATTTTTGATACAGTTTCGCCTCTGATCCTTACTGAACCCATGAATTACCTATTATCAAAGGTTTCAAAATTTCTGCTCGAATGAACTTGTTTTTCTGCATTTATTTTATCGACTTACATATTTCCAATTATTATTCAAAAAATTCAAAATCGAAGAAGTCGAGATTTCTGAAATTTTCCGTCCAAAAAATCGTTTGAAATCTGAAAAATCCTCCAAGTACACAAAATCTAAAATAACCTGACAAAATGACTGAAAGTCAGATTGATCTCTGAAATTTTTACAATCTCGAAAAGTTACCCTGATTTCTAAAATTTTTCAAACCCAAATTCTCGATCTTTTGTCTATTTTTACGATAAATTTACTAATTTTTACGAACAACTTTTCCAATTTTTACAAAAATTTTGACAATTATCATGATTTTTTGACTGCTTTTACCTCGTGTTTATCCATTTTTGATGAACTTTTAAGTTTTAGACAATTTTAACAAAATTTCCAACGATTTCTTAGGTTTTTCCCCTCATATTTTAAATGATTTTTGTGTAAAATTTTTACAGTTTTTACGAGAGTTTTGATAGTTTTTATGATTTTGTGGAAATTTTTTCGATATTTGTGCTGATTTTTGTAAAAGTTTTGACCATTTCAACAACATTTTCAAAAATTTGCATGATTCTTTGACCAATTGAAATGAATGCGAAAATTTTAACAGTTTTTACTCTGAACCGCTTTGACAATCTGAAATTTTCAAGTATAAAAAGTCATCCAGGGTAACAGAATTTCGTGACTCAAAAATGTTCCTGTATTCTCAGCTGTAAGACATTTTCATGTGAAAATGAAAATGATTTTTGGGGGAATAGTTCAATTTTTAATGACTTAGGAATCTAAATAATTGTTGAATATTTTCAAGATGAAATTCATTTGGTATTGGATTGTTGTTTCGGTCACAGAAGGTTGGACAAAGCATTTAACCGAAGCATAACTCGAGCTGTTGTATCCAAGGATTAGGTGCTTGCCTTCCAATTTAATCCTTGCTTGTTTGAAAAACTGACAAATATGAGATTTATTCACATTTTTTATTCATCTACATACTTACGAATTTATATAGTAGGTATACGTAGTAAAAGCTATAGGTAGGTATATGTACACGTGTCCCTCCCATTCCCATAAATAAAAGAAGTACAATTATGTCGATAAATTATAACTAATTGATAAATTCACAAAAACGTAATGAAATTACAACCTATAAAAAAATATTGTTAAAGAGAGAAAATATAAAAGGTTGTTTAGTAAAAATAATAAAATAATACTTGTGACCGATCGTAAAATCATCTCACGGTGGATTTTATACAGTATGAAAAAAATGATAATTTTTGAGAATAAGTGCGCATTAAGAAGGTATCTTATTGTTAGGTAATTAAATATTAATTAAGTAGGTAGTACAATGGTGAATAGCGAAAAAGCTTTTTCAATTGTGCGAATTTGAGATGTTTTTTTTGTGCATTTTCGCTTAAAAAATAACTCTGCAGTCAGACCACTACTTGAGGGTTAATTTCTTGAAAGTAGATCATATAAAAAGAGAAACGAAATGCAGAAAAATCCGCTATCGAGTGCAATTTTACTTATCGAGAGTCTTATTTAACTATGAACATTGAACAATCACACAAGTAACAGACCTTTTTTTTAAAACTTACGGAAATCCGAAACAGGAAAACGTATTTGAACTTTCGTTAAACTCTTGTTGTCTTGATTTGCACCTGATCATGTCCCTGGCTTACTTCGCCGAACCGATGCGATACCAGAGGAATTTACTTAGTTTGTTAATGTATTTCGTTATTAATGGTGGCATTGAAAGCACTAGTAGCATTTGGTAAGAAAGACAATATCGAGGCGACGGTTGCCGGAGATGTGGTCAATTCTTTGACTACATGCGTTGCAACGGTACTCGTAAGTACTGTCGTCATTCGAGATATCTGTTTGGTGGTGAAGTTGTGCACGTCTACGATTCGTTCGGTTTTCACCGATGGTATCGAACAAGGTTTTAGTTTAGCTGGACCCAAGAGTTTTTCTAATAAGTAGGCTGCTAGAGCTCCTCCGGTCAAGCCAACGTTGTATGAAAGTGTCATGATGTTACCTAGAGAAGAAAATGCATCAGTATGGAGAACATTTGCACTCGGGTGTATCTCAATTTACCAGCTAATTCCCGGTGTTCTTCGCTGACACGTCGAGGAGCCTGGATCATTGGCACGCTACCGACTATACCGTTGGTGATACCTAGGAGACCGGAGAAAAACATGGGATAGCCTTCACCGGACATCAAAGGTTTACCTCTTGGAGCGGCGCACAGGATTAGAAACGGAATCAGCATTATTCTCCAGCAGGCGAATATGAATAGCTGACTGCGGAGCCATTCGTATTGTATGGAAGCCAACATCTGAAAATCCTCGTTATTAGTGAAGAGATTCTAGACTGATTGGAAAAAGAATCGAAATCTTTGTCAATAATTACTTTTCCAATGAGATCTGTTCCGTTGAAAAGGGTCATCAATAATACAGGGAACCAGTGATCTTCGGGGCATCGTTTTATTTCCGATAAAATGCCTGGGTACAGGCTAAGCGTGACGAAATAAGCTGCGCAGATCGAGACCATATATTGCCAGATGTTTTTCGCTACAATCCATCTTGTTGCCATTCCCCCTAAATAAGGACAAAGTTACTTATACTCCATCAAGAATTTTTAAAAACAGGTGCAGGATTTATGAAAGTACTTTTGATCGCGTTCCATGCTCGTGATGTGTTTGTGACCTTAAATGTGCCAGTGGAACCACTCCTTTGCAGTTTAACCACGACGTCTTCCACTTTGTACGATGGTCCGTTATTGTCATTCGGCTCGTAGACTGGGTTAGCAAAACTAAGAGCTGTGCTGCTGTTACCATTTGTATCTAAGGAGTTCTGACTTCTCAATTTCAATACTCCGTATTGTGTTCGCGATGTTGGATCGTTCTGGTCTAAGGCCTCAATCTGAAAAAAAGCGAGGAAATATTTTATGACTATGGTTTGGTCTCTTCAACTATATCGAATGATCTGCTGTGGGATTTTAGAAAATATTTAATTGAATTGTGAGTCTATAAATTGAATTTTTAAATTTATATAGGCATATTTTTGAACCAGACTTCTGGTTCCATTTATGGCTAGAGAACATGATGTCTCAACACGTGCACAAGTTTTGAAAAATGTACCTTGGCATTTTTTGTTTCGTTGTCAAATACTACCCACCACCCCTTGACAATTTCTAACGCCAATTCAACTTTTGAGCAATTTTTGAAAATATTGTAAAAATTATTGAAGCATTGTGAAAATTGTTAAAATTCGGGCAAAAACTATTGTAAATGTGGTAGAAATAGTCAAAAAATCATGTTGGAAATGTTATTCCATTTGTTAAATTTTTCGTAGAAACGAGTAGAAACATCGTTAATAAAGTCTAAGAGTGATGAAAATCGTCGAAAATGTCGTTAAAATAATGAAAAGTTTCACCAACATTACTTTAAATTGCAAAAATGGTCAAAACATTAGTTAACTTGTAGAAAATGTTGTTAAAAGTGTTCAAATTTTCATTAAAACTATTCAAAATATAGAAAAAATTGCGAAAGATTCCTAAAAATCGCTGAAAATTAGTGTAATTTGAATGAAAATTGAAAAAAAGTCCCCCAATTTCAGTATTACTCATGAATTTATAAAACATGGGACATGCTTTCGCTCAATGAATTTTTCAAGTCCTCAAAGACGTGATATTTTACATTTTCTTGAAAATTTTCAAGTCCAGAAAGTCATTTGAATTCTGAAAAATTTTATAAGGTCAAAGAAGTCCGACAAAATATCTAAAAGTCAGCCTGACGAATTTTCGTGAGTGAATTTCGTAATGGAATTTCGTTTAAAAAATTTCGAACTATAATTCTGTAGTACAAAAAGTTAGCAGAAATCTGAAAATTTTTCCTAATTCAAAAAGTTCTGACAAAATGTCTGATTTGAACTTTCCTGAAAATTTTCAAGTCCAAAAATGTCTGAAAGTCAATCTTTGAAACTTTTCAAGCTCTAGAAGTCTCCCTGACAATATGTGGAAAAGTTGACCTAATTTCAAAAATTTTTTCAAGTTCAAAATGTCTAAATTGTTTGTCTGACAAAATGTCTAAAAGTCAGCGTGACGGAATTTCGTGTCTTTTTTTTTTGCAAGATTGGTGAAAAAGTATATCCTATGCTAAAACAATAAAATTTCTCATTTCGGAAATTTGTCCTGCAACTTTTTTGCAATTTTTAAAAACTTTTTTAACATTTGTGAAAAATATTATTATCAAATTCAGAGGATTTTTATAATATTTGTATCACTTTGCAGTATTTTTCAACGATATTTTAATAAAAATTCCAATAATTTTTTCAAAATTTTTTATGAATTTTGCATCATTTTTATAAGATTTTCGACAATGTTATCTTTTCGTTGGGAAATCTGGGAAATTTTGCATTTTGAGCCGAGATGGGAAAAATTACTTCCAAAATTATTTAAAATCAAAATTCAAAACCGCGAAATAATTTCCAAAATTATGACTTTAAAAAATAATTTTTCTCACTATAAAAATTCACGGTTCATGAAAATCATTAATTATCACAAAATCTTGAAATTTGAACATATTTTTGATAGCTGTGGATAATTAAGAGGTTCATGGCTTTAGACAAACTCAGTTTTCTTCTCATTTTGGCATTTAAAAATGTGGAGAATCTAATCACATTATTACGAAAATTGGAAGAAAAGAATGTAAAATGTAATTTCTTCGATCTGTCAATCAATTTTAGCTGAATTATTGAACAATTTTGACATATTTTCGACGCAATTTTTTTTGCAATTCACACCAGTATTTGAAAGATTTTTACGATTTTTAAAACAGTTAAGACTTTTTGAGATTTTTTTCTGATTTCATAACTGCAAAAATTCCGGGCAAAATTCGTTGAAACAAATTACAAATCAATAAAATAAAAATATAGTTGTTCAGACTGGCTCTAAAATTGCTTAAAATTCATGAAATTCTCTCAAATTTTGAAAAAAATTGTTAAAAAGTACATATTTTGGAATGTATAAAATGTCAATAAATCCGCATCAAATAGGTATCTCGAAAGTTTTTGAAAACGTAATGAAAATCGTTGAATTTCAATGTAAATAATATACAAAGTGATACAATTTCATCAAAAATGAGTAAATTTTCGTGAAAATTAGGTAGGTACCTACTCGAAATATCATGAAATCTAGGAAGAATAGGATTTTATGGCATTTCAAATAATTTTATTCTAACTTTCAAAAAAAATGTTCGGGATTACAATAATTTTTATGTTTTACCTACTACATTTGAAACAACTTTGATGCGATCTCAAGTATTTTTAATGCATTAAAAAAAATCGAAGTATTCAAGGATCAATTGAAATTATTAATCCAGCTTCCTAAAAACATCTTAAAATATGACCTGCAGGTAATCCTTCTCGAGTCGAATTCCTCTATTATAAATCTAATTGAGAATGAATATGAAATCATTGATCACCTGAGCACCTACCAGACCAGCATCTTCAGTGGGCTCTAGAACGATTTTTTTCGATTCGCGACAAAGCGTTAAGTAAAACTGTATGAAATCACTCCTCTCGACGATTTGATGTAAAATGAAACACACAGCTACGCCTACAGCGCTGATGCCAAAAAACAACAAAGTATTGAACTGCTGATCGCTGAGCATGATCTTGGTCAAGATTCGATTCACAGATACCAAAAATCCGGCAGCACCTGAAAAAATCATGCTTCTTAGTCGAGAGTTTTCTCAAATATTAGAAATTGTTTTAAAAAAAAGTGTATAGGTAGGCACTTACTTTCTCCTGCCATTACAGCTTGCGTATATCGACTAGGTAGCATGCTCGTATACCCGTAGAAGCTTGATTGCTGAACTATGAGAAATAATAGAAGAAATTTTATTAATTTCAATCTGATCAGAAGATAGGTTCGAGATGGAAGTGTCCACTTACTTGTACAACCTAAAGCTACGGTAGCCACTGCGATTAAATTGATAAAATAGGATATGTTGTTTCCAAATACTTCCCACCATACTTCGCACAAGGCTACGAATACCAAAGTGACGAAAGATATCAAATATCCTGAAAGAAAAAGGCACAATTTCGGTTGGTAATTGCCTACTCAGATAGAATTCAAATGCAATAAAACTGTTACCTACCAAAAGTTATCCTCGTATTTAAAGGTAAAGCCTCGACCAAAACATTGTTGGCTAACACAGCAAAAAATGACACAGCTATATAGACCAGAGTCATATCGAATATAATAGTCGAATTTGGATATCTGGACTGGAAGTAATCCACAGCGATGATGAAGCTAACAAGTTTAAAAAAAAATTAAGGCGTAAAATTATCTACATATGCCAAATTTGGTGGCTCAGCCATGTTTATGAATCCCTACCTGTTGTATGGCAAAAGAAACCCAATTCCAGCCATTACCAACGATAAATATATTCCGTTGTATTTATCAACCGGGGGTGAAATATGATTGAAACCTTTGGTGAATCGGAAATCATTCGCAGTCCTAGACTTGCCCAATTGTATGTATCCATGGCTAAGTCGTTCCTCCATAATTGAGATTCCTCGGAGATGATTCAAAAACTATACAGGAATTGAACTAAAGTAAACTGTTCGATTTAACGATCGTAATTGTAAAACGAAATAATCGAGGAGACTTCATTTTCGCGAAAATCGACAAACAATACATAAACAAAACACCGACATTCGTAGAGAAATCTCGATGGTCAAAGTCAGTATTTTGAGACGGAAAATGCCTGTATTGCGCAAGACTGCAAACATTGATTGGTGCGCGCCGCGCCGTACATTCAAAACTAACCTGTGAATGAGTAATTTGAATGTTTATCTTTGTTGTGTATGGAGACGGCATATTCGGGAAAATCAGTCAAAATACGAACTTGCACGGTAACGCTAATGCCAGCTTCGAATTTCTATAAAAGCTCGTTATTTCAACGGATATTGCTTCGTAATTGGATTGATAACATTTTTTATCAGGCTTATTATAATTTTAACCGTGTCCTTAACCTTTATGTCTGGCTTGTGGCTATACAGCCAAATCGAAGGATTTTTTGATATTCCTTTTTGTCCCGACCATTACCTGAAGATGTTGAATCGCGTGTAGGGGTCATGGAACTTTTATTAATAAGAAAATGAAATTATGGGTATTTGCCCTTGATACCTACTCTTTATCTTCAATTCAAATTTCAGTGTATATATACGATATGAATATTCTAGTATGCTTCAAAAGCTCTTTTGAGGGAAATTGGAATTAGATTACCCTCTTCCCATTTCCTTCACCAGGATACGCAGTTAGTTTTGTAAATAATGAACTTAGGACATTGTTTTTAGCCATGAATGGGGTCATAAAATCTGCTCAAATTTCTCAAATTATGACTAGACTCATCCAGCTAGTTCACTTCTTGTTGAATAACTACTGTGGCAAATTTTGTAACCCTGCCTCAAAGAGTGATGAAGTTATAGGTTCTTGGATAACCCTATTTTGAGAATCCACAGTAAGTACCATCTCCCTTCGAGGTAGAACTCGGTAAGTTTGGCAAGTTAAAGCCATGTAGGTTCACAAAAAAGCAGTGGCCCTACATCGAAGAGGGATGGAGTTACAGGTTCTCAAGTAATTAACCTCACTTTGAGAATCCATCATAGTTTAATTTTTAACAATTCATCCAGGATAACAAAATTTTGTAACATAAAAATTTTCCCAACCTATAGCTATAAGACATCCAAGTCAAAATATCGAAAAAAATGAAAAGGTCTTATTTCACTTTAACTCATTTGGAGTGCCTACTGAATTTCTGGAGTTGAATTTCTCGACTTCTTTTTGCAAAAATGTGAGGAGTTTCCTTAAAAACTGAAAAGTATTGAAAATATTGTAAAATATTGAGTCAAAAAAAATCATGAAAATTTTCATTTTTTTTGGCCCCAAAAAGTTTTGGCTTGATATCGTAAGGGAAAAATATTAGATGCCCTCCAGGAGTTAGAAAAACCTGGTAACCTTCTGGAAAATACCCCTGAACTCTTTCAGAACCATTTTTGAGCTAAACAATCAAGATATCAGCACTAGTTGCTTTCTAATGCCATCACACAAATTTAAGGTACTTCCCTGTGGGAGTGGTCATCTGCCAATGACACGTTGAAACAAATCACATGATTTTTTTATACGTCAGGCCTAAAACATATACCTACATGTTGAAATTTCCTGTATGCTACCCTCAAGCCAAAAGACCCTCATGTCAAAAATTCACACCCATAAAAAAAAGCATAAGTACTTCTACTTGTCTCGCCTATTTACATTAAGTAGGTATTCTTGTATTTTGTTTCACTTCACATCATAAATTAGGACGGTACCTACCAGTATGTTAATTTATTTAATTATGAAGCGTAATATAAACCTGAATTATCACCTCCAATGCTTCCACGAAAAAATTAGCTAATCTTTGTGTAAAGTTTCGCAGTGGTGGCAAAGGATATGTTTTATGTAAATCCATAGATAACTTTAGCCCATTGGCACAAAAATGTTACAAAATATCTTTCGATTACTTATAGTTTCATCAGTTTCTGGGGTAATCTGCTAAATATGTGTAACAGTATGCTTTTCCTAGACCTGGATGCCCTGTCAAATAACCATGAAAATTGAACCGCATACTTTTATTATATCACTGAAGTAAATTCAAATTATAATTTTTGTATCTTTACCCTTCACACCACCTAAACGTAGTGGGAAAGTAGCCGTGGCAACGCTGATAGTGTCCAGGAAGTTTGGTCAAAGTGTGCAATTATGACTACAAAACTAGTTAGCGACAGCAATAAGTAAAACTGCTTAGACGGTGAATCCAGTTTTATTTGACCATCAGTCTTTTTCATGTTGACAGTTCAAAAAATGTGTCATTGAATTTTCGGGTTCTGTGCAATCATACAAATTTGTACTTTGGTCTTCAAACTTTTCGTAATTTTGGCGCGATAAAATTATGCAACTTTTACAAAGTTTGCTTGTCTTAATCAATGGATCACTTAATCTATTTTGTAGTATTATTTTTGTGATTTTCATCATATTCCTTGTTTTTTACCGTCGAAAAATATACATCATACTGAAAACATTACCTAGAGATTTTAAGTAAGTCATTAGTGTTAATGTCCATACCGCAAAGCCCTTAGCTCAGGGGATGAGGTCAAAACTGGCTCCATTGAAGCACATATGGTTTTTGATCCTTGAATATTTTGTAAAGTAATTTTGATGGATAGAAATGTTCATTTACGTGCCCTCAGAATTTTCTTTCACTTCTTCAAGATATCTGGCCCCCTCAATCCTACTTGACTAGTTATACCATGTTTTACAGCGTTGTCTATTAATTTCCCCATATTTGTAGGTTCTTCTTCAGAGGATTTTGTGTAAGTGTGAGATGGATAAAGTATGGCATCATGGGAGAAACTATAATATCATTATTCAAGAAAACTGTGGCTAGGATTCCAGATAAAGTCATCATGCACTTTGAAAACACTAACTGGACTGTCAAAGATGTAATTCTCATAAGTATTCGCAACTGAGCTACGAGTATTGGAAAATTGATATAAATAATTCATATGACAATGATCACTTGCCTATTTCGTTCCTTTTTATAGTTGGATTTGTATAGCAATAAAGTTGCGAGAATTTTCCAAGAGAAGGGATTCAAAAAAGGAGACGTGGTAGCATTCATGAGTTTCAACAGACCGGAATATCCAGGCATTTGGTTAGGTTTGGGAAAAATTGGCGTTGTGACGGCGTTCATAAATACAAACCTGAAATTACAGTCTTTGGTCCACTCGGTGAGCGTATCGAAATGTAGAGCCTTTATATTTTCACATGAATTCGTCAAAGATGTGGAAGTAATTCGTGAGACTCTTCCATCGCATATGGAGTACATTGTGTTTGGCAATACTGATGATGACGATTGCTGTGATGATACTCAGAAATTAAGTATGAAGAATTTTGTCAACATGGAAGAGTTGCTGATCTCTACATCTGGCGATCCAGTAGAATCGGAAGAACCTATTAAACCAACAGATAAATTGTTACATATTTATACGTCTGGCACCACTGGTTTTCCAAAAGCCGTTAATTTGCTTCACAAGAAGTATGTGTAATTGATTTGATATACAGAATTTACGAGAGTTCTTAGTATAGGTATATACGGATTTTGTTGTTCACTTATCTATTCAGGAAAAATGAAAGAATTTGTCTTTGTCAGTCTTGACTACAGTAACCTGTAACATGCCTCCATCTGTCTCAATCCTGAGCGTACACGATTGCTTGAGTTGAGGGAATGGTCTCAGTCTGGTTTTTACCTTATCAGTCCACCTCATTGGGAAACATCCCCTGCTCCCAGTCACCCTAGTACCAGGGATTTCCCCATGCAAAATAGACTTTCCTAGGCGTTCTCCCTCCCTTCTCTTCTAGCTATATGTATGAAGAAACTGAGCATGCGATATTCGCAATTTCGCATATCTGCCTCGTCTCGTTATTTTGGGCTCTGCTCTGCTATTTTCTCTGTCGATGCATTTGTTCTTTGCACCATCTATGGTATATTGGTATGCGCAACATCCTCCTCTGAACCCACATCTAAAGGCATCGAGGCGTCATTTATTCTTGGCCTGTTCAGTCGACATTTCAGCGTCATATTTTGCTGTTGCTGGCAACATTACGCAACCAGGATTTCACGGATTTGCCTAGGACGATCCCAGTTTTATTCTCTCAGACGAACCACTGCCTGCTTCCAGTACAGAGCTCAAATATGTGAAGGTTTCTACTTTCTCAAACTCTGTGAGCCCATAGATGTCTGTTAGCGTGACTGTGCAGTAGGGTGCGGCCCAAATCAAAAGTTTGAGGTAATTAATGCGACGCCCCCTCATTT